>PISX010002370.1:0-162774 GCA_004024625.1 Mellivora capensis | reverse complement strand
GATAGCCATTTGTAGGTCTTCATTGGAGAAGTGTCTGTTCATATCTTCTGCCCATTTTTTGATGTGATTATCTGTTTTGCATGTGTTGAGTTTGAGAAGTTCTTTATAGATCCTGGATATCAACCTTTTGTCTGTACTGTCATTTGCAAATATCTTCTCCCATTCCGTGGGTTGCCTCTTTGTTTTGTTGACTGTCTCCCTTGCTGTGCAGAAGCTTTTGATCTTGATGAAGTCCCAATCCATCAGAATCCTAGAGGAGAACATAGGCAGTAACCTCTTTGATATCAGCCACAGCAACTTCTTTCAAGATATGTCACCAAAGGCAAAGGAAACAAAAGCAAAAATGAACTTTTGGGACTTCATCAAGATTTTATTTATTTATTTGACAGAGATCACAAGTAGGCAGAGAAGCAGGCAGAGAGAGAGGAAGAAGCAGGCTCCCTGCTGAGCAGAGAGCCAGATGCAGGAGCCAGATCCCAGGACCTGAGATCATGACCTGAGCCAAAGGTAGAGGCTTTAACCCACTGAGCCACCCAGGGCCTGGATTATTCCAATTTTTTATCAATTTATTTTATTTATATATTTAGGCACATTTCTATTATAGCATATGTTAGAATGTACAGTTTTTTGAAGGATAGTTGTCATACAATATTATACTAGTTTTAAGTATATGACATAGTAATTTGACAATTCTATACATTACTCAGTTTTCCCACTGAGCATGGGCACATTATACAATATGACTGAGTATATTCCCTATGCTGTACTTTTTAATCTCCATGAACAGGATTAAAAGGATGTTCATTCTTAAAACACATAATTAATATTATGACACTTAATGTAATGTAAGAAAGTTTTTTAAAAAATATTTTATTTATTTATTTGACAGGGAGAAAGATCACAAGTAGGCAGAGAGGCAGGCAGAGAGAGGGAGGAAGCAGGCTCCCTGCTGAGCAGAGAGCCTGATGCAGGGCTTGATCCCAGGACCCTGAGATCATGACCTGAGTGGAAGGCAGAAGCTTTAACCCTGAGCCATCCAGGTGCCCCTAAATGTAAGAAAGTTTTAAGTATATACTTCTATTTATTACATCTGTGCTTTTGTCAGTTTCCCTTTGCATGTATCATAAAACTGCACAATACAGCATTACTGTTTTTGGTTCAATTCATAGACTTTTAAAAAATTTAAGGTAGTATAAACTAAAAATATCTGTTTATATTTATCCATATACTTACCATCTTCTTGGTTTTCTTTCTTTATTATTTTATGCAAATGTGAATTTCCATGTGACATCTTTTTTCTTTTCCTGAAACAAGTACCTTAATATCCTTTGTAATTCAGGTCTGCTGGTAACATGTTCTTTTCATCCAACTTTTGGAAGGACGCCTTTGTTTGATATAGAACACCTATGGGATAATATTTATTGTTCTTGTTCCAGGGTTTTACAGATGTTGTTTCATTGTGTTTATTTCTCTCTCTCTCTCACCCTCCCTTTCTTCTTCCCTCCTTTTTATGAGAAGGCAGCTGTCATTCTTCTGTTAGTTCCTCCATAAGTATGAGCCCCTTAGTCTGGCTTTCTTCAGCATTCTGTGTCTTATCTTTAATTCCCAGCAGTCTATTATGTGTGTAGGAGTTGTTTCACAAGCTTTCTGGATCACAGGTTGATGTTTTTCACAAAGTTTGGGAAAGTTTTGGCCATCACTCTTGACCTCTTTTTCTGACCCATTCTCTTCTTTCCTCTTATAAGAAACACCAATGACAAGGACATGTATCATACACTTGGTATTTTAACACTGGCCACTGAGACTGTTTTTTATTTTCCTCCCAACTTTTTTTTTCCTCTTTATTCTTTAGGCTTGGTCATTTCTACTGGACTGTATTCGAATTCACTAACATTCTCTCATGCTGTATCTAATCTCCCACTAAACTTGCTCATTAAGTTTTTCATTTTAGATGTTTGTATTTTTGTGTTTCCATTTGTTTCACTTTCATAGATTTTTTTTTTCAGTTCTGAGAGTCCCCATCTGAGTATTCATCATGTTTCCGTGTAACACCTTTGTCATATTTGTTATAGCTGTTTTCAAGTCTTGATAATTTCTATATCTGGCTTATATTGGGTTATGTTTCTGTGCACTCTTTTTGCTTGATTGTGGGTCAGGTGTTTTGCATCTCTCTCTCTTTTTATTATAGAGAGGCTATTGAGAATAGATACATTCTAGGAAGTCTTGAATGTGTTATATCTCCACAGTCTCCCATCCTTACATGATTTCTGGTGTCTCTATTAGCTTTCATCCTGCAGCAGCTACTCTCTGTTAGATCTTACGAAGGGTGGCTTAGTAGGTTAAGTGTCAGACTCTTGATTTTGGCTTAGGTCATGATCTCATGGTCCTGGAGTGTCACTGAGTGTGGAGCCTGCTTCCTCTCTCTCTTCCTCTGGCCCTCCCCACTCCCATCTCACTCTCTCTAGAAAACAAACAAACAAAAGACTCCCTGTGTACATATGCAGCCCTACCCTCAAGCCAGTAGTGTGCAGGAAACCCCAATTGAAATTCTGGGGCTCCAGCTCTGCATATTTCTACCTCTTTTGTTACTTACTGGAAAATTCCAGCCAATTTATGGGTCTAGAACACAAGTATCTTCTCTGTAGTTCAGCAAACTGTATTCTGTTTGGCTTTTAACTTCCTGCATTTCAATCCAGAACATGGAATACATTCAGAAATTAATGTGAACATGAGACTTGCTTCAAGCATTTCCCTTCTCTTAGAGATCACATATGTGCTAGTTCATTTCATGCAAGAAACAGAAGCCAAGGCAGGATTACACGTGCAAAAGATATACTGGAGGAGGGATTATGACCAATACCCCGGGGGCAGCCAGAGGAGGCAGGGAGAATCATCAAATTTATGTAAGTCTTAGCCCTTTGAAGGAAGAGGGAAGGGAGGAGGCTGTATAGGAAGTGAAATCTCAGTCTTAGTACAATTCTATGAGTGTTTTGGTCAAGCAAATGGAGAATCCTTAAAGCAAATTTGCCCATTAGAGGGCATGAGTACTTCTGCCCTAATTATTCATTAGTCAGAAGTATGGCCTTGGCCAGAATGGGGTGGTAAGTTCATAGTGTAGCCCTAGGGTCCTCTATCATTTATGCTTTCTGCAGCAGGGCATGTCAGCAGTACATTTTCGTGGCTACTTGCCACTACCTATCCCCACCTGCTCTCTGCCCCAGATTCACTTCTCTACCCTAGTTTAAGAAGAAGTTCTTCTATGATTCTCCTGGGTCTTTCTAAGAGGATTCTTAGAAGGCAGTAGTTAGTTAAACAAATGCAGCCCCCACCACTGCAAATGTTCATACGGCTATATCTTATATTCATTTTCTCTCTTCTCCTCTAACCCTCAGCTATCACCATTGAAGGTCTTGGTGACTTACTTAGTGGTTTGACCCAAACCTTCATTCATGAGTGTTCTGACTCCTTGGTAGTCATTTTTCTAGGACATAGTGTGCTCCATGTGTGTCTTCACAATTACATTAGAGGAAGGGAATAATGGGAAATAATAGGAAATGTCCAAGTAGGTCACATTGAATTCCATATATATTCCTTCTGCCTCCAACATGTATATCATCATGCCTGCAAAGATGTTCTTGCCCACTGGGACATTTTTCCAGGTCACCCCTGGTGAAATTATTAGGAGTTGGGCTATACCTTGCACTAGTGTCCCACCTGCCTTTCAAGATTGCATCTGTTTTGTCGGATGGATAGCAAGTCAGCAAGTTCCAAATCTTGATCTTACCACCTACTTTTTGATTAATCCAGGTACCATTTGTATTATTTCACATTGTATGAAAGGTGACCATTTCCATAACTCTCTGGGAGAACCCACAACAGCCACTCCATTTTTTTCCACTCATAATGGCAGCACAGTTTGCTTCTGATAGTTTGATGCTGCCTTTGGCCTCTATATTTTCTAGATTCTATCATCCTCCTTACCTCTGAGAACACGGTTCTGTAACAGCATTTATTACCATGAGCCCTACCAACAGAAGACAGGTGCCTTTCAGTGTCTCAAAGATGATGCTGTTTCTCTTACTAGTGCATTACAACTGCTTTTGTAATTGAAGTATATTTCAGGCTTTCCCTTAGAATGCAATTAACTGGAAGGTTTTCTAGCCTTACACAGTATATCCAGTAGCTTGCCCATTTTTGTGAATTTTTTTAATTCCTCTTCTTCATGTCTGTCATGACAGTTTTGGCTTCTCTACTCTACTTATTACTGGCTATCATTTTCTTTAGGCTTCCAGGAATCATCTTGACAATGTATTAGCATTGTTTTCTGAGGTCTTTGTCAAGGTCTCAAATCCTTTATAATGGGATAATTCCTTCTTATCAATTAAACAAATCCTTTTCCAATCTCCTGTTCTGCCTTTTTCCATATAGAACTGTCAGGATGTAGTCCCAATTATATTCTTCTAGCTCCTTCAAGTGTATGTATATTGATTAGGTCCTACAGAACCCACTAGAAGTTTATTGGGAAGTGCCCTCAAGTTCCCTTGGGGTTATAGTCCCTTATTTTCCTTAGCAAGCCTCACGCTTTCTCAGCCTAGAGGCTAAATGGGGAGCTACTGGCAGGTACTGAATGATGTTCATGATGTCCTATGAGGCAGTGATCATTGCATCATTTTCAAGCAATGGAGACATGCTAGCCTTTACTCAAAAGGAACGGGCCTCTCTTCAAGCCCAGAGGATTCAAGGGCTGTGGAGTTAATGTTTATGAGTTTATCAGCCCAGATGTCCCCAAGTCAAGCCTCATGGTCTCTCACTCTTTTCAACCAAGAATCTATCACTGATACATCCTTTGTTGGAAAGACTGACAATTCAACCTTCTCTAGAAGGCTCTCTGCTACTATTAGAATTAATTTCTGGGCCAAATTCTCAGATGTTTTTTTTTTTTTCCCTGCCTCCAGCTATAGGAGATAAAAGCTTCTTTATAAGCTGCCAAGGAGGCCCTCTGAATTTTACACTTCACCTTCAGTTGGTGATTAATCACCCACAGCCTTTTATTGGTCTTCTCTGATGCATCAAAGTCACTCAGTAAGAGACATCTGATGCAATTTCCTTCTAATACTTCCCTGAGCTACTCAAAAGCCTGAGATACTGCACTTGTGAGTACATTCATTTGCACCAGCATACCAAACCAGTTCACCACAGGGTGGGTTTTAATAAATGTGCTGCTATAATTGAAGAGCTCCAGCTACTGAAAGTAATGGAGGCCTCCTTGCCCCTTGTTAGCAAAGCATTCAGCTTCAGGGTCCCATAAAACCTATATACTTAGAGTACTACTGATACTGATTGTCTTTTTTTTTTTAATTTTTTTTTTAAATTTATTTATTTGTCAGAGAGAGAGGGAGAGCGGGCAAGCACAGGCAGACAGAGTGGCAGGCAGAGGCAGAGGGGGATGCAGGCCCCCTGCTGAGCAGAGCACCTGATGCGGGGTTGGATCCCAGGACCCTGAGATCATGACCTGAGCCCGAAGGCAAAGGCTTAACCCACTGAGCCACCCAGGCGCCCCTGATACTGATTGTCTTAAGTCAGGATTTATGGAAAATGGACTGAGATGGAGATTTGTATGTGAGAAGTATTTTGGTCTGTCTGTACCCTCAATATCAACATTTTTTCAGTGGAGTTGGGATGGCCCTTTAGAATGGCCTTCCCTTGAGACAAAGGAACTATGACTTTACACTCCTTGACAATGGAGTACTTCTAGTTTGGGATGGGGTATGATTTGAGTGTAGTTATTCTCTTAAGCTAAAGAGAATTTCTAGAGAGAGACTCAGCTACTGGCATTCTCAAAATGTGGGAGAATGTGTCTCAGTCCTAAAGGGTCTAAGTAGCATGTATTATAAGCTACAGAAAGTGATTGAGAATGACACTGTGTTGGTTGTTCACTCCTTGATTTTGCATTTGTAACAATATTAGGGCTTTTTTCCTACCTGTTTTTACTATAATTTCTGGGAGGATTAACCAAGTTGGTTCAGGTTTCATTAGCTTTTTTCTGTACTGTCATTAATATTCATATAGGTGGCACTATATAAAGTTACATGTGTTTTGTTATTTAACATTTCTATAAGAATGAGAATGTATTTCTTTCCAGACACTCAGGATTTTTAGCAAAAAGATGGCTTTTTCTGAAGCTTACTAAGTCTAACTTCAGCAAGCCCAATTGCTCTGTAAGCTTTAGAAATATGGGCAGTTTAATTAATTCTTGGAGGCTGAAAGGAAAATAAAAAGAAGTGAAGAAAAAATAAATGCCACCTACTGTTTTAAGTGGATTTTGTTCATCTTGCAGTTTGAAGTGGCCCATTGTTAATTTTGGAAATCCTTTACAATATTTAACTTTCAGATCACCTTTAATGCTACTGAGATTTACTGTCTAAATGAAACAATCAAAATAAGAGACAGTGATAGAAGTGGCAAGCACCTCTGCTCTATTTTCTCTTTGCAGTAGGATAATAAAGCTCAGGTCCATTGATCCAGGCACCACTGTGTAGGAGCATCCCATGGCTCATAGCACAAAATCCCAAAGATAATATGTGTAGAATCACACTCTAATACAATAGTAAAAGCCCAATAGTAAGGTAATGTTTAACATTATGGTTTGAAGAAAGATTATTTTTTTTGTGAGAGATTGCACATTCAAACATACTGAATGCTCAATGTGGCATTTATTTGGATGGGCAATGAAAAATTCATATAAATGTTCATGAATGATCACACGGTTGCACATAATGTTCAGCAATAGTTACCAAAATGTTTTCATATTTCCATGGGAAATTCATATATAAAACCTGAAAGCACACATTTGAATGTATGATTAATGAAAATAGATCTAATTGATATTATTCTATCATCATCTACTCACTCTAATCTTTAGATAGGTCTTAGTATTGTTTCCAAATATAAAAATAAAATGTGGTATGAGAGCTGTAAGGATATTTGACAGGTTATTTGAAAGAATTAAGATATAAAAATGCAAATGAATTAGGAGCCATTTTATTATTTTTTCATAGATTGAAGAGAGAGAGTTGTTGAGTCAGTCTTTTAGAAGAGCAAGCACAGGCTAGGGGTGGCTCGATTAACTTTGAGTGCTCGGAAGAGTGCTGTGTTTGACACAAAAGGCAGAAGATTCTGCTTCTTTATTTCCTGTTTCACCCAGTATGACTGCATAGCTGAACCAAAATATTCCTATTCACTGGATAAAATTTTGAGGGTGGAAGATAAAATCAAGGGAGTATAGGAATTGTATATATTCTAAGCATCCATGGAGAAGAAGAAAGATGGCTCAGGAAATTCCTCACAAAATACTTTGACTCTTGCCTCAGGACCAATAGGAGAGGTTTAGAAAAAGTCCCCCCCCACCCCCCGCCAAAAATCAATCTGATTCCTGTAGATTGGGAGTTAGAATAGGAACACCTTTACCAAAGTTTAATTATTACTGTGTATAATATTGCTTTCTCTTTAGGAATGTTAACACCAAAGGCTAAGGTTGAAAAATCTCTTACCCTTGTGTGATTAAAACTGCTTATTAATTGTCACACTAATTGTAGAGTTTTCACACATGATTCTTTGAAGTATCTGAAGTCATTAGTGCTCCTGAGTTTCCACAGCTATCCTATGTGCAGCTGATGTTTATGCCTTTGGGACAATAGTAAACATTCTAGATATTTAATAGTAGAATAAAAAATACTACTGTTTTCCTTTTATATCAACTTTTCAGTGTTCTCTCTTCTAATGCTTTTTCTATAACCTCCACCTGCTCCTCTTCATAATAGCTCCTCTTCATTATACCCTATAAAGTATGTCCTTGTTAGTCTATCAAACATTCATTTTAAGTTTCCTGTTTTCTTGTCAGTATTTTAATAAGGCCTAAGGGATTAATGTAAATGGGATTCCAATGGTTAATTTTATGTGTCAACTTGGAAGATGAAATTAACATTTAAATTGATCAATTCTGGGTAAATCAGATGGCTCTTTATAAAGTAGGTGGGCCTCATGAAATCAGTTGAAGGCCTGAATAGAACAAAAAGATCAACCTCCCTGAGAAGGAAGGATTTCTTTAGCAAACTCCCCTTGGACTTCATCTACACCATTGGCTTTTCTCTTTCTTGAGCCCCATGGTTCATACTGGATTTTGGCCTCACCAGTCTCCATAATTGTGTGAGCCAACTTTTTACAATAAATCTCTGTCTCTCTCTCCCACCTTCTGTCTCTCTACATATTTATCTTATTAGTTCTATTTCTCTGGAGAACCCTAATACAGCTATCATATAAAATTTGGCTATTCAAATTAGATAAAAGTGCTTTTCAGAAAGTTAACCATGATTACATTGTTAGCTCCTCTCCATGGTTATATCTAGGTCCTTAAATTCTCTCTGCTTGGATGGCAGAGCCTGTTTAATGGAGAGATTATATCGCTAACTGTGTTGCCAGGGCAGCTTTATGACTACACACCAGTATCTTTCTCAAGAAAGTGACAATGAAAGCAGGTTTTTTAATATTTGAAATCCCAAAATATAGCATTAGCAAATGGGAAAGGAAGAAAGATGGAATTTATAATGCCTATAAATATTAATATCACCTGTTTTAGGGGAAAAAAAGAGACAGCATTAGGTATAGAATAGCTTGATAATCAGGGCAAAAACTCCTGAAGTTACTATTAAAACTTGACTTTTCTTTCAATTATTCCTGCTAAATACCTTCCTAGCTGGGAGAATCAGTGGGATTATGCAGTGAAATTTTAAACTTTATTTTTCTTTTTTTTTACATAGTTGTGGTTTTAATTCTCTAAACAAACAACATGCACACTTACTGCATAAGAGCATTTTTGGCTCTACAGTGTTGCTTAGGTGTACTTTCAAAGTAGGACTCTGCCATCAGAACACACTGGAAAATTTACACAATCCTTTAAGTTCTTGTGGATTTTAGAAAAGAACAGTAATCTATCAATTTTGTATTTTTTTTTTCCAGAAGTGTCCAGAAGTGTTCTTCAGAAAGAAATGTGCATGGGTAATGAGTTTCTTGATAAAAAGTTTCTTCCTCAAAACTACACAGAGGAGTTATGCTTCCAGGTAAGTTTACTTCCCTCCATAAACAACTAGAAAATTTGACAGAACATTTGTTTTCAGATACTGGGTGGCAGATAACGCAAGACTGACTGTGACAGAAGAGAAACAAGAGAATTAACTGCTCTCAATCACTCTGGCTTTCTTCCTACAGGCAATTTTTTGAAATCCTAGAGCAGGGAGGGTCGACACAAAAGATGTAGTTTGAAGTTTGGAAAAGCCATGGTGGCTAGAATATTGGAAGCAGATTACCAGTGAAGAGAGAGTTACACAGAGAAAGCTCTGGAAATCTGCATAAGGATCCTTTGGAGTCTTAGACTGAATACCAATCTTGTGTATAAGGTTAAAGTCCATGAGAGCAGGCAAAGAAATATTTCAGAGGAAATAATTGTGAAGTAATTGTGAGCCAAACAATTGTTGTACCTCAGACAGGGCCATGGATCCTTCTGAAACCCAGCAACCACAGTAAAGAAACCTCATTTCATACATAGGGCACTTAGTAGGGATGCAAAACCACGCTTTAGTAATTGGGCTGAACTACGCCTCTAGAATAGATTACTGTAGATTGAGGTGGGCAAGCTAAGAACCAAATCTGACCCTCTGCCTGATTTTGTAAATAAAGTTTTATTGGAACACAGTTCTTCTCATTCATTTACATATTATCTATGGAGATTTTTGTGTTACAACAGAGTTGATTAGTTGAGATAGAGCCCTTTTAGCCTGCTAAACTTGAAACTGATGCTGTTTGGCCTTTTTACAAAACCTTTGTTGATTCCTCCTCTAAACTCGCCCTGAACGATAGGATTTTCATGCAACTCAATAGCCTGTTGAAACAAAGTTCAGTATTGTTAAAAGTCAGACAACAAAATTCAGTAATCAACAATCTAAAAATTTCCAATGCTGTCATCCAATGAAAACGTTGTTTTGTTTGTTTGTTTGTTTGTTTAGCAAGGCTGAATGAGAAAACACAAGCATCAAATACAGATAGGAAGGACTGAAGACACTTTAGTAAAGAACTACCAATCTTACTTAGCCTAGGGTCCATAAGACTCTACAGAAAGACTACAACAAATAAAGGAGCAGGGGCTAATGAGCACAGAGACACTTCCCACAGACATACTCCTACCCTTCCAGCAGCTCAGTATTGAGGGAGCAGGCAAAATGGTCCATCTCCCAGTCTTTCCCTGGAAGGGTTACATCTGCATACTTTGAAAGTTCTGCCTAAGTTAGTCTTCTAAGTTGGCTATATCAAGAGCTATAGATACCATTTTGTTTCTATTTTTATCATTAGTATTCAGGGCATTCTGATTTTTATTGTTGCATATATGTCCCATAGTGATTTTAATGAAATTCGGGAGATGGAGATACCCTTAGAATTTGCCTCATAAGTGAGAGATATACTATATGTATTTTTGACCTTTGTTTTATTGGAATCATCATTGTCCTGATTTAAACTACAGTGCTATCTTTATCCTGTGAAGAGGGGTCCTCAGGTTAATTAATAAGTTCATGTCCATTCTGTTTAGATTTCCTCCCATCTTCCCATGGTATGTTGGAAAGATAATCTATATGCTTTGGCTAAATATTATTATACAAATTTACTTTAATTTACTTTACATGTTTAATACACTTACATGATTAATTGTATTCAGTTAATATTTTAGTATAACATTCTTTTTTATGATTTTATGTATTTACATATGTATTTATTTATTTATCATGATAAGTGTACTCCTTAATCTCCTTCCCCTATTTCCCTTATCCCCCAACCCATATCCCTTCTGGTAACCACAAGTTTGTTCTCTATAGTTAAAAGTCTCTTTCTTGGTTTGTCTCTCTCTCTCTTTTTTTCTTTTGATTGTTTGGTTTCTTAAATCTCACATATAAATGAAACCATATAGTATTTGTCTTTCTCTAAATGACTTATTTTGCTTAGCATTATATTCTCTAGTTCCATCCATGTTCCATCCACCCAAAAATTTGCTATTTCCAAATAGCAAAATTTTATTATTTTTTATGGCTGGAAAATATTCTGTTGTGTATATATACCATGTATTTGTTACTCATTCATCTATCAGTGGACACCTGGACTGCTTCCATATTTTGACTGATGTATATAGGCTGCAGTAAACATAAGGGTATATATATCCCTTTGTATTAGTGTTTTTGTATTCTTCAGGTAAATATCCAATAGTGTGATTACTGGATTGTAGGGTAGTTCTATTTTTAACTGTTTGAGGAAACTCCATACCGTTTTCCACAGTGGCTGCACCAGTTTGCATTCAACTAACAGCGCAAGAAGATTCGTTTTGCTCCGCATCTCCCCCCAACACTTGTAATTTCTTGTGTTTTTTATTTTAGCCATCCTGACAGATGTGAGGTGATATCTCACTGTAATTTTGACTTGCATTTCCCTGATGATAAATGTGTCTATTAGCCATCTGTGTGTCTTCTTTGGGGAAATGTTTGTTTATGTCTCATTGAATTATTTTTTGGCTGTTGAGTTTTGTAAGTTCTTTATATATTTTGTATACTAACCCTTTGTTGGATATGGCATTTGCAAATAATCTCCCATTTCATAGGTTGCCTTTTAGTTTTGTTGTTTCCTTTGCTGTGCAGAAACTTTCTATTTTGATGTAGTCTCCATAGTTTATTCTTACTTTTAAATTTCCCTTGCCTCAGGAAACATATCTAGAAAAATGGTGCAATGGCTGTTGTTGAGAGATTACTGCCTGTGCTATCTTCAAGGGTTTTTATGATTTCAGGCCTCACATTTAGATCTTTAATCCATTTTGAGTTTCTTTTTGTGTATGCTGTAAGAAAGGGGTCCACTTTCATGCTTCTGCATGTTGCTGTCCAGTTTTCCCAACACCATTTGTTGAAGAGACTCTCTCTTTCCCATTGGATATTCTTTCCTGCTTTGTCAAAAACTAATTGACCATATAATTGTGTGTTCATTTCTGAGTTTTCTGGTCTATTCCATTGATCTGTGTGTGTATTTTTATGCCATATGATACTATTTTAATTACTACAGCTTTGTAATATAACTTGAAATCTGGAGTTGTGATACCTGCAATTTCATATATATGTATACATACATATATATACATATATGTATAAAGATTTTATTTATTTATTTGAGAGAGGGAGAGAGAGAAAGAGAGAGAGTGTGCAGCAGCAAGGGAAGTGGCAGAGGGAGAGGGAGAATCAGGCATTTCACTGAACAGGGAGCCTGATGAGGGGCTCTGTCCCAGGACCATGGGATCATAACCTGAGCCAAAGACTAATGATTAAATGACTGAGCCAACCAGGTGCCCCTGTGATAACTCCAAGTTTCATTTTTCTTTTTCAAGATTGCTTTGGCTATTCAAGGTCTTTTGTGGTTCTGTACAAATTTTAGGATTGTTTGTTCTAGTTCTGTGAAAAATGCTATTGGTATTTTGATAGGGATTGCATTAAATCTGTAGATGCTTTGGGTAGTTAATATAACACTCCAATTTTCACTGGATTAAGAGTCAGGTACTCTTACCTGAAAGTTTTAGTTATTTATATTTAAACTTTTGCCATTGTTTTTTCAATACTAGGCTTTCTTTAAAAAGTTCATGACACCTAACTGGAATATAACTTCAATGACCCCAGACCCTGGTGTAAAAACGTTTTGAATCAAGTTTTGGCATTTTGTTTGAGCTCTAACAATGCAAATTATAACATTGTACTACAGTTCTGAGATGTACTAAAAAATAAGAGGCATAAGGCTAATTGTACCAGGTGGTGCATTTCATTTGTAATGACAAAGCTTATTACTGCACAAAATGAGTTTACTGTAAAAGAATGTTAAGAATTCCTATCTAGTGCATCACCAATTTCTTTAATTACCCCCATTAATGTGCCTTCACTAGCAATACACGGTGCTGACAAGCTACCCAGAATTAAATATTTAATTAATACTGCACCTTTCTTATTAAAGGAAATATTTAAATACAGCGCAAGGAACTTTATATCCAATAATCTTCAGTTATGTGAATGAAGATTAAAGAACATATTCTCTCTTAGGGAAGTTGATAGTAATTGCTGAGTTTCTTTAAGAATAAAAATTGGATTCAACAAAATATAAACAACACAAATAATCGTATGTTTAAGAGGCTTAACATTTTAGTGTGTTAATTACCTTCAAAGATATATTCTGCCTCAAAGCTTCTTTACATGCTGAGGAACATATTGAGGAATTATAAAGATGTCGTGTAAAATATGTTGTCATATATTCTCCAGTAACTAGGTTTCAGAAAAGCCTGCCCAAGGCTTAAGAAAAAATCAGAGAGAGCTTAAAGTGTTATCTGCCTATATAAAAAGCAGTAGTTCATTGATTAAATGAATTATGGTAACCTAGTGAAATGCAGAAATTAAAATGCATATATATAATAAAATAATATGTAACTAGTAAAATAGTATTTTTATAAGAATATTTGATGTAAGTAAAATATTCGTGATACTTTAAATAAAATGCAGTTGTTAAATAGTTATGTGTACTTTGTGATAAAAATAGTATAGATGAGTATAACATGTGTGTACATATGTATATATAGAATGTGTAGAAAGTCAGAGAATGAAGGAGAGAGACTGACTCCTTAGCACCTTAAAAGAATTATAACCAAGTGGTAACAAGCATCATTGGGGTAGTGGGGTTTTGTGTTCTTATTTTTCTTATGCTTCAAAAATATTTTTAAATTTTCATTATGAATATATATAACTATTATAATAAGACAATGACAATTGCAAAGATTTTTCTTTAATGATCATAAAGAAAATATATTTATTATTTAATATAAACCATACTAATAATTGTTTATTTCAACAGAAAAAAAATCTTTGTTTTTTTCCTAAAATCAGGTAAAAATATTAACCAGTGAGTACTGTATCTCCTAGATCTTATAATATTGTTATATGTTATAATTCTGATAACTCCTAATCTACCTGCTCCATTTTATACCCATTCTTCTATTTACCACCAAGAAAGGAACCTTGTAATTCCTTTGTATCTCATCTCATATGTTAATCTCAAAAATGAATATGAAATTTGTGGTGGATGCTGCATATGCCCCCAGGAAACATGCATTCCGTTAGAAACCGGGAGTGTTGCGTGATAATGACTGACAGCTGAGTGCTTCTCTCAGAAATGCTTTGTTTGAAAGGAGTTGAGCCCCTGAAGGCTCCATGATCCCACCCCAAGACTGGCCAGTATCCAACTCTGGCTGATGTGGGGCAACAGAGGGCTAGCTGCTATGCCTTGATTTAGGAGTTCTCTGAAAGCCCATCCCCTTCTTAGATAACTGTGGGGTTGTCTGATGCTTGTGTTTTTATTGTATCCAGTTCTTCCTTCTTGTCTTCCCAATCCTGCTTCATGTACATTCTCATAGATACCGTCCTGAGAATATGGCTCTGTGCAGTTCCTGCCTGCACATCATTGTCTCGGGCTTATTTTTCAGGGAACACATCAAACTGATTATACAAAATTGCTTCCTGTGAATATTTACTGGAATTACACAGGAAATGTTAAGGACCCAAGTATGAAGGAGAGCCTATTTTCAGTTCAAATTCCACATGAGAGAAATCGCTTTCTCCTGCCTTCATAGTTAACACGGCAAAGGACCCTGAAGTAAGTAGGGCATTTCAGGATAGAGCAAGCTGTAGCCTAAGAAGACAGACAGACACTATTTCTGTGCAAAACAAGTAAATCTGTCAGTCAGCATATTGCAGAACATATCAGAGGGAAGCAAAGTCTCTGTGGAAAGAAGTTGATGTAGATTCTACTTAAAGCGAACTGTATTTTTTTTTTTATTTCAAAGGCTAAGTATTTGGTGGGAATGGCTCATAAAATCATTGTCAGAAGGAAAAGGATCAGCAGATTTGGGATAATTTAATTTAATTCAATTAAAGAAATACTTATTAAATTCATCCTATATTTTTCTAGCACTGCTCTGATGCTGGGAACGGAGCCACCAAACACAGAGTAAAAAAAGGAAGAAAAATCTACTTCATTACTGATGATAAATATTAAGGAGAAAAATAAAACCAGTGAAAGAAACACATAATGCTGGGTGGGGTTTGAGATTTAAACAGGATGAAGAAAGAAAGAGTAGGTCTTTGACTTAACCCCTGAATGAGTTGTTGGAGTGAGCCATCATGTTTTCTGTGGGAAGAAAATGAAAGATCAATTTTAGAAAAGATTATGATAGAGACTGTATGGGGAGTGACATGGGTTCCCATTTCCTCACTTTCTTAATGAGGTGAGATACAAAGCTCCTTACCTATTTTTCCCCCACTCCTCACTGTTCAGACCCCTCACTGTTTGAACTCTTCAGCCAGTCCTGTCTCACATCCCCATAGTTCTTGAAGCCTTCTAGCTAAATTTAAATATTTTTCAGTCTTTAAAAAGAAGGAAATCCTGCCATTTTTGATAATGTGGATGAATTTGGAAGATATTATGTTAAGTGAAATAAACCAGACACCAGAAGACAAATATTACATGATATCGCTTATGTGGGAACAAAAAATTTCGAATTTAGAGAGACAGAGCATAGAAAGTTAGTTGCTAGGGGCAGGGAGGTGGTAGAAATGAAGAAATGTTGGTCATAACATACAAACTTTTACTTTTAAGGTAGATAAATTCTAGAGATCTAATGTACAGTGGGGAAGGTATAGTTAATCCATTGTGTACATGAAATTTGCTAAAAGGTGAGAGCTTCAGAGTTCTCACCCCCCCATACACACATATATACTTTATTTCTAGGATTTCTGATTTCTCAAAGCTTTTTCTTCATAGCACTCTGTTTTAAGAAATTCCTCTAGACACAGTTCTATAATTTCCTGTGCTATTTCTGCAACATACTTAGCTATTAACATCAAAATTCAGGTATCCTAAATGGATAAAACCAGATATGCACTACACCTTCTATATACCATCTTAATTCTGGTTGTTTCTGCCTGAGTTTCTTACATCTCCACAATTTACTTTCCTTCCTAATGCATCCTTCACTATCTTACTCCCTCTTTCATCTATTTCTTTGGGTGATTTTTGCATCCTTAGTGAATGCCATCCTTGACATTTTCTTTCATAAGAGTCAGGTTGGCTCGTGGCCCAGGAGACAGCAAGTTATACTGGGTTTTCTAATATACTTCAAAAGCCTTGAATTGCATTCTGACATCAAAGAGACATAGAATGATAGAATGACAGCCCTAGATTGTACTTTGAGAAATCATCTAGTTTAATCCCTCTCCTTCTAAAAGGTTAATAATTGCAGTCAAGGTAGTGGCTATTGTATACTTTTTTTTTTTTTTTTGTCCTTTTCCTTTCACTCAAGCCAACAAGGATGGCATTTCTCCCATCTCACAAGTTACCCTATTCCAATATTTAAATTCTCACAGAGAACTATTTCTTTTTCTTCTTCTTTTAGGAAATACACATTTCCTTAGTATTTTCTCTGGCTTAAGTATTTTGAAAACTTGAGAAACAATTTGTTCGTATCGTTGTCATGGAATGGTACTAACTTTATAAGATGGTCATTATTGTGTCGCGATGTCTTCACTGGTAGAGTAGGTACAAAATTCATGGTCTACAAACACAAATTGCCCAAGTAAAATTTTATTTTTCATGAGTAGACTTAGGTATTGGGTCCCAACTTCTGCTTTTATTAGAAAATTAGTGCCAACTTAAGGTAAAAGCAGTTCTCTCTGTCTCTCTCTGTCTCTGCACCCCCCTTTGTCCCCCCCCGCCCCCACCTTCCAGCAGTTAGGTAACCTGTCAGTTTGGTATTTTCCTTTCTCCTCCATTGTTTGCCCCTTCTCTCTTTTGGGTTTGGAAGGTGAGTGAGGTGGTGGACAGGAACTTATATGCCAACTGTTGAATCATCCTTCTGTTTGCTCTGTAGTTCAGCAAGTGAGCACTGTTGGGAGGCCTCTTTAAACCTCCTTTTCTAATCAGCCTCACATCCTGGGAATGCAGAATACTTGGAGATAAACTCTCATGTTATTTCAGACTCAAAAGAAAATGGTGGTGGTAGTGTACACAGAATAAGGGTTTCTTTTATTTCTTTGTTTTTGCTTCATTTGCTTTTGTCTTAGTTTTGTTTCCTCGAGTTTCTCATGGTATAGAAGATACTGCTTTTCTTGACCCCAGAATCTGTAAAAAAGTATATGGATTTATCTTCTGACACACACTTCCTCAAGAACCCTGAGGGATAGAGCAAGGTGCAAGTTTGCATCTAGTATGAACATCCACTTTGATCCTCAATATTTGCTATATATCGTGCTATTTTCTCTTTGGGGGTTTGGAAAAATGAACTTTTATCCTTTGGGCTATAATTTATAGTAAAAAACTTCATGTGCTAAGTCCTCCAGATCTGAGAGGGATGTGAGTGCTCTCTAAGGTTCTGTTCTTGTGGACTTTACATGGCTCTGAGGTCTGGTCCTGAGAGCTCTAAGCCATCCTGAATGTCTGCTGTAGGACTTCCCACAGTCTTGGTCTTCCCTCAAAGTACTGTTTCTTCCCATTTGCCCAAAGTAACCAAACTTCTAACCTGAAATGATTCTTTCAGAATTAATATTTCTTCTCCACTCAGGCATTTTGTTCTGTTAGTTATTCAACTTTCAGATAGAGGCTATACATCACCAAGACTCAGGATAATTTCTCTTTATGTATAGGGTTTTTATTTTGTTTTGTTTTGTTTTGTGGTGAGGTTATGCTTTGCGTAATAACCCTTTTAAAACATAGATGAGTTCCCTTTACATGTCATAGTGTACATCTCATAATGAATTATAGTAGCACAAACTCAGGTTACAAAAATGTCATAATCTTTATTTCTATATAACAGAAATAATAATGACATGACTACTAAACCTTTATTTTCCCCCGAAAGAAGAAACTTAATCTGATAATTTGCAAACAAACACTATCATTTTGGAAATTAAAAAATAAAATCTTTTTAGAGAGAGAGAGAGAATGGCGGTAAGGGGGAGAGGGAGAGAGAGACTCTTAAGCAGGGTCCATACCCAGCACAGAGCCCAAATATAGGGCTTGATCTCACGGCCCTGAAATCATGATCTGAGAAGAAATCAAGAGTTGGTCACTGAACCAACTGAGCCGCCCAGATGCCCATTATTTTGGAAATTGGACACAATCTCAGAAACTTAAGTTCAAACAAAAAAGAAATAAAACTTTCTCTTTGTTTTATTGTATGAAAAAGTAACTTTTTGTTATGTCTCTTTTATTTTCCAGTTTTGAATACATTTATTTACAATGAATGGTATAGACTTCATGTATACTATATTAAGTATGTGCTATATAATATGCACTATATCTCCCTGTCTTTGTCTCTCTCAGTCTCTCTAACCTAAATCTGTGTGAATGGCTGTGTATGATACAAGTTAAAATTCTGAAGCTACTATTGCCCTGGTTCAGTCTAGAGTGGTACTGGTGTCCCCGCAGTATGATGTCATAGTCCAAAGTAATTTCCAAAAACTTAAGTTCTTAATTCATATTCATTAAAGATGAAGAAGGAAAACAATGCTCAGTGTATATGCACCATTGCCGTCACTCCAGAGCTGCTCTTGTTCCTCCTTCTTTACTCTTCTTTACCTCTCAAAAGAAGGAAACTCTAGTAGCCTCACCCCTAGCCTTCCAGGTTCACACAGAGTCCATGAGGTTCTGTAGTCTCTGTGCTTAATATAACATCATATAGTTTTTGTACACACTTCAGCCTGTATTTATAATATACTGAAGTCCGGACTAGTTTTGTTGTGGGTTTTTTTGTTGTTTTTTTGTTTGTTTGTTTGTTTTTATGGAGAAAGTCCAACCAATGAAATGCATTTTCTCTTCTCACAAAGTAAGAATAAAACTATTCTAATTTTCAGTGTTAAACTTTAATTTTGAAAGAAAATAGCATGTTATTTATAAACAGATTACTGAATAATGACCATGTCTGGTCATTTATTTTGGGTTTTTTATTAAAAAAAATTCTGAATTGTTTATATTACTTTCCTATATGTGAGGTCTTACAGTGATATATCATCTCACTAATGAATCTGATCAAATTGTAAAATTTTAATGAAAGGTTTGCATGCTATTTTTACCTAGCAGATAAATAATTGAAAGAGAAATATGGTATAAGTTTTGGCATAACAAATACAACATAATTTATCTTAGCTCATTTTAGTTGCTATGCTCTTCAATTAGATTAGTGTCAGCAGCTTACCTCTGTTGCAGCAAGACCCTGGAAGATTTTCTCTGATTATTACCAATGGGTTTTCTTGTGAACATTGCCTGAAAAAGTGAGTGTGTGTGTGTGTGTGTGTGTGTGTGTTTCTCCTCCACTGGTATTGATAGCCACTGGTGTTTTCCTTATTTATTAGCCCATCATTTATAGAACTGTTCATAATCCTTCAGTATTACTTCAAATATATTTGCTAGGCTGGGCATTTTGCCTATTTATTTTCATTTTTATTACTTGTACAACAACCAGCATCCCAAAATGTATTAAGAGAGTATCCTTATATATCATTAATTATTCTTACACTTTAGTTTAATGTTAATTTTTACTAAAAAATATTGCTGGGTACATATGCTCTAGGTCTACCTTAAAAATAGTTTCACTTATCTTTTATATTTTTAACTTTTTAGGAATGTTCCCTATCTAAAGCAAATTTTGCTGCATCCTATCCATTGTGACTCCTCTCATTCTCATGTAGCAACTCTGCTAGGTCTCCCTGACAGTGTGATAAGACTCTTGTCTCTCTGATGTCTGAGCCAATGACATTCTTGTACTATACTGTTTATGATATATTTGGGTAAGGTGGTAGACGAAGGTACACTGAGAGCTATTTCCGCTGCCATCACTGTGTGACGGCAGCCCTATCTGTTCCCATCATGGCCACCTACCAGTGCCATGGTAGTGCTTCTCTTCTTACCTGCTGATTCCTTTGCACAGGATTCCAAAGTGACCTAGTAGGAACCATAGTTTATGGGAATCTTGTTGTAACTATGCAGAAAATATTATCCCTTTAGAAATAACACCTTCTGTATCCCTGAAGGCCAAAGAGTCAGGGCAGGTAGCACAAAGAGAATCACTGGGAGTGATGCTGAGTAGGGTGTGGAGGCAGGATTTTGGTCTCCATGATTCATGGATTTTGGCCTCCATGATTTATTCCCTAGTATTATACCTGTGACTATGTTACCAGGCAAAAAGGGAGTTGAAGTTGCAGATGGAATTAAGGTTGGTAACCTTAAAATATAGAGATTATTCTAGATAATCCAGATGGGTTTTATATGATCATGAAGTCCTTAAAAGCAAAAGAGGAAGGTAACATAGTCAGTCAAAAATGTGTAATGGAGGAAGAGGTGAGAGATATTTGGAGTATGAGAGACTCAACCCATTGTAGCTGGTTTTGAAGATGGAGGAAGGGACTACCAGCTAAGGAATGCCAGTGGCATCCAAACCCTGGAAATGACAACTCACAGCCAGAGAGGAAGAGAACGTCATTCCTACAATGGCAAGGGACTGAAATCTGCCAACCATCTAAATAAGCAAGGAAATATGTTATCCCCTAGGTCTTGCAGAAAATAATACAGCCCTATTGACCCTTCGATATTAGCCTAGTGAGAACTTGATCATATATCTGATCTACAAATCTCTAAGATGATAAATTTATGGTTTTTTTAAGTGTCCCTTGGCATATTTAAAAAGAAAAATTATCATCGTATACTTTTTAACAACAAGATATGGACACAGTCTCTATAAAGACATAAGCTAAATACAGAGCATCCTTCAATGAACATTTAAACAAGGTTTCCTTCAATAAGTTTTTAAACATGTACAACTTAAGCTAAATACAAGATTTTATAATTATAACACAGCCAACAAAGAAAATAAATGAAAACAAAACACAAAAACTAAAAATTTTCTGTTCAGATGTTATTTTCATGTCATGATTTTTATAAAGGGAAACATTATGTAACTGTTAAAAAGCCCATAAAGATATATATATATATCTTTATGGCCCATAAAGATATATATATATATATCTTTATATATAAAGATATATATATAATATAATATATATATATATAATATATATTATATATATATATATATATACACACATACATATATGGCCTTAGGAAGAACTAACAGCTAATTGATCTGATAAATATGTAGAGTGTTCATTTTTTGGTTTGAGTTGATATGTATCTGAAGGCTAATATACTTAGGAATTAATGATCACTTTGTGTTGATAGGTACTTAGTTTCTATATTTTTAAAAATTTCTTTCTGTATTGTTTGACTGTTTTACAGTCATTACTCTTTTATAATAAAATGAAAAGTCAGTGTTCTGTATATCTACATAAAAAAAGTGACAGAGCCATGCATACTACTTAGGATGGGCTCTGTAGGGTTTTACATTGCCTTGTTGAGTCACTTTGGTGAATCTTGCCAAGACAAGCATATCTGATGAGTTTTAGAGGCACTCTCAGTTCGTGAGAGACAGATAAATTTGACACAATTGGTTGATAAATCTACACTGAAAATTTAATCACTGGGTGAGTATGTAGATAACAAATCAAAATAATGGTGTGATCTTAATGACTAGTGCCACTGAGCCTTGATGGTTTGATGGTTCCACTGTCACCAAAAGGATAAACCTATTTTCTGACAGACATGGTACTCAGGACAAGAATTCTATAGGGAGACCATAGAGACAAACCGTCACACAGTGCTCTTAGATTCAAAACACTTTTCTCATTCTTTCTTCACGCAGAGTACAACAAAGTTATTAAATTTTAGTTAATATTTATTCTTCCCAAGTGTGAAGGTACCCAATTATTACCAACTTTATTTACTT
Organism: Mellivora capensis; assembly: GCA_004024625.1. Taxonomy (NCBI): domain Eukaryota; kingdom Metazoa; phylum Chordata; class Mammalia; order Carnivora; family Mustelidae; genus Mellivora; species Mellivora capensis. Next base: position 140,774 of record PISX010002370.1, on the reverse strand, counting down.
TCAGTTTACAAATTGTTTCTTAGAATGGGTGACATCTATGGGTAGATAATATGTTTTTCTTTAATAACCTAAACTCTATTACTGATATTCTTTATTTTAGTGGATGTCCATTACTGCAAACATCAGTATTTAATATTGATATATTGATAATATAAATATTTAATATTGATATATTGATGATATCAATATTTAATATTGATATTTATAATATAAATACTTAATTTATTTACATTTAATTAATTTATTATGGTCCTTACATAGAGTATTGACTTAATATGGTCCTTACATAGAGTATTGACTTAATAAAATTCTTTAGTTCACGGTGGCTTGTCAATATCATAAATACATATAATGCTACATTTTTATTATGTTTAATTATTTTCCCTTCTCCCCCTTCCCCAATAATATTCTCTTTCATATCACGCAGGAGGAATCTTGCTAATATATTTAAAATATATCTTTAGATAAGAATATACCTGAAAAATATTAATTTGCTTTGCAATTTTATTTATATCAATCATATTATGCTAGTTTTCTCATTTTTTATACTCAGTGTTATGTTTTTAAGCAGAATACTAGATAACATCACTGCATATGGACATACATTTTATTATTAATTCTCTTTATGATGACATCTCAGTTTTCTCCAACTTTTGCCACGACAGACAAACAAAGAACATACTCAGGAACCCAGTGGGGATTGTATATTAAAGCTAAGCCTTGCGACACATACTTAATTTCATAAAAAGAAAATCCAGAAATTTCTCTAAAGCAGTTGTCTGATTTATGGTCTTACTGGCAGTAAATGTTTCCATCTTTCTATATTCTAGTAGCACTTGTTATTATTCAATAATTTCACATATGTACTTATCATTTGATGATTTCTTCACGTACTTGTTGTCTTTGGTTAATGAGGAATCCTTTTTTTTTTTTTAAAGATTTTATTTATTTATTTGACAGATATTACAAGTAGGCAAGAGAGGCAGGCAGGGAGAGAGAGAAGGAAGCAGGCTCTCCGCAGAGCAGAGAGCCCAATTGGAGCTCGATCCCAGAACCCTGGGATCATGACCTGAGCCGAAAGCAGAGGCTTTAACCCACTGAGCCAACCAGGTACCCCGAGGAATCCTTTTTTAATATAATAACACTTTTACTTCTATGCTTAATGCTTTTGGGGAATTTTTAAAAGAAATGATAAATATGAAGAAAAGTCATAACAAGTTTTGAGTGACAGATCAGTACATATTTAGTCATCATTTGACCTGAATCTCACTACTACATACAGTCTTACATTATGATAATTTTGAAGTGTCACCTTCTTGGATATGGAATGAATATCTGTTCGGTTTGTTTAAATATAAGTCTTTATGGTTTCCTTCCATACATTTAAAAAAATACAGCATATTCAAAGGAAATAAAAATATTTCCAAAAATCATTTTATTTTGGGTAGGTGTCTAGATCATGATACATTTACCTAGGACAAAGGTTAGTAAACAAGATGGGATTTTGGAATAATAGGTGAAAATTGGTAAACCAGAATAGGTGTTCATGCTACCTTGAATAACATTAAAATTCTTTCCAACTGCATATGCAGTTGCTTTTCTGTGATGTGTGCTTGTTTCTAAGCACTGTCTGTGAAGTGGGGAGGGTAAGTGGGAGAAGTTAGCTAAAGGTACTCCAGGTAGGTCCTGTCTGTCTGAGGGCCAGTATATGCCGGGCTCAACAGTGTCTGTCGCAGTATTGCTCGATAAGCATCTCATGATTCAGAAGGATGTGAACTTATAGATTATTCATTACTGAGAAGGGATAGCCAGGCTTCTCTTACTTATCTAAGCTTTTTGTGGCATTATTTCTCAGGTTATTACCAGCACAGACAATATAAATCAGCAGATAATTCTTCTTGGCCTTCATAACCAACACAGCAGTTTTTGAATTCCAGTGACAGAGATAAATAGGGAGGTAGAAAGGTAAGCTTTAGAGTTGTGAATTGTGAATGTAGCTACTTTGCCCTTCCCAGTTTGGATTTGCTATTTTGTACCATTTAGTGTAAAATGTTTCTGTTAAAAAAAAATATATATATATATGTGTGTGTGTGTGTGTATATATATATCTGAGAAAGTCATTAGAGAAATATAGCTCAGGGATTCTGGGTGCATAGATGTAACTGACTGAGCAACAGACTTTCTTAGGGAAAACATATACAAATAAATTGTAAGAATAGTTTTTTTTTTTCAATTTCTATCATTTGCCAATGAGTTATAACTTGTAAAACATCCAAATATATCAATTCTAGGTAACCTTTTTCTGGTTTTTGTTTTTACCAATAAATAAATAAACACATACACAAATATGTATTCATTTGCAGAATTATTGACTTATAATTCAGCAGACTCTTTTTTAAGTCACTTTTAATAAATAGCGCCATTACTTGACTAAATGGTTCACCAGGGGTCTGCAAGACTCCTTATAAATTCTCTAAAGAATAGTTCACATTAATGTCACTGTAAAATCCATTCCCTCTCTCTCTGTCTCTCTCTTTTTCTCCCTCACCCTCCCTCCCTCTCATTCCCTCTCCTTCTTCTCCCCCGCGCCACCCTCACCACCAGCCTGGCTGAGTAGAGGAACAGATCACATAGAAGTTTTTAATATACCCCAGAAATTATGTGATATTAAAGGAATCAACATTATTTCAAAATCACTGTTAGAATTTTAATAAATCAAACAGTATTCTCCCAATAAAAATATATGGCTTTAAATTTTGTTAATAGTTTAGTACAGTTGGGCCCTGGAGAGTAAGTCCTACAATTACACAGTGGGATTAGAAGTACTTAAGTGATAATGATAAGTGCTAAAATGTTTTCTGCATTCAAACAATTTCTAGCTTACTTTCAGCTTTAAAGTAATTAATAAGCCATTTTAAGACCTTTTTGGATGAAGGCAGTATGGCTAAACACATAAGCCAGAAGGTACTTAATATTTTTATGAAATTATAATCAATTTAACTATTCTGTTTACACTTAAAAGATCTTTATAGTCATTCTCCAAGTTCTAAACAAAGTGTGCTAGTTTGACAATTAAGTTTGGTTAGTCTATATTGTCACGTAATTAGAACCTTAAGATGTGTTTTGTATAAAATGGTGTTTTAAATTATTAGGATAATTAGTCAAATTAATCCTATAACTTCCTAAATCTGTAGTTCATGCTATACTACAAAGAAACAGTCTTAATGATACATAGTATATACTCTTACAAAATGTCAAATGGAAGGAATGTTCAAAGTTCTATTCTTACTGCACTAATATTTAATATAATTTTATATTTTAATATGATCAGTTTAAGTACAATTATTATAAATTTTAATGGTGGTTAGATCATTGCATGTAGTTTTATTGATTTTTATGTTAATTCAAAATTTAGATAAATATTTGTTTTCCTTTTATTCAAATTTATCCTTCAATTTCATTTACAATGTAATTACATGTTTACTAAAAATTTTATTTCATAGGATGACTTCCACTCCAAAGTTCACCTTATACCTTTATTAAGAAAAAAAAAAACATTTGCATTGATTTATTTTTCTACAGTACCCTTTTCAAAGAAAGTAGATGCGTCTTATATCCCTTAATTTACAAGGTTCCTGTGTTCCACTCCCAAATACTGCTACCAAGAGTGCTCTGCCAAGAAATCACTTCAGCGTAACGGTTCCACAACGGTAGAAAACAGTTGTACCAAGGCCCTGTGTATAGTGCATATCATTCAGTGTATTCTTTTTATAGATCATTGGCATTGGCATTAAAAAATGTTAGTGATTACATGAAGAACCCACAAAAAATTAGTATTCAAACTAAGAGTCTTAATGTGGTTGTCAGTATTTTTCATGTACGTATGCTTTGGTAGGAAAGGGAGATAATATTTTAAAGAATACTGTGAGTTTACTATGGTTAATTTATTAATCCAGCATCCCATTCAAAAATATTATTGAATGTGGAATGTGCTCCAGAAACCTTAGGCCCAGCATTGGATGTGTCCTCTCTGCTTCTTAGGTGATTATTCTCTACTTTAATGAATTTGTAACTTATCTGTCTATAGTGAAAAAAGAAATACTAGGCTGTTGAAAATGAAAATTTAAAAATATCCACAATACCCATCCTACCATTGATCTAAAACTGAAAGTAAATATTAGAATCATTTTCAGTGTCTGTATGCTTAGGCCATTGATATTTAATTGCTAATGACTGGCTCACTTATGGGAGAACATAATACACGTGCATTGTTTATTACAATGTCCTGTTTGGGTAGGCATTCACTCCACCAAACTTGTAAAGGAAATATGGGTTCTCATAGGATTTTTTCCCAAAGAATTTACAAAAATAATTAATGCATGTTGAGATTAGTGCAGATAAAAAGCAAACCTTAGTACTCTTCTATGTCTAAGGAGACAGAATCTTCACCAAACAAAAGGTAAAAACCTTTAATTTATAATAAAAATGTGATTAATCTATTGGATAACAAAATGGGAGGATTTTGGGCTTAGCAGATATTAGCTCAAAGAGACCGTTTAACAACTGAGCATAAATACAAATGTGATTCACGATAGCTAGGGCTGGATGCCCTTTGTGAACACATTAAAAATCGTAAGTTTCAAAGCCACAAGACAGATTCTAGAAGAGTCAAGTCATTGTCATTCCCTCCTCCATCTAAAACGTTCAGTGTCCAGCAAAAGAACAAAATGAAAATACATATAATCATAGTCAGATATTATCTAGGAAATGTTATTTAATATACTTTTTAAGTGCTATAAAAATGCATTGCTCTCAAATGTCATTTTTTATTTTAGAGAGATATAGCAATATTCAATTTCCTTTATAATTAAAGGGCATGATTGAAAATACAACCAAGATGTTAAAAATGGGCTCTGACTTTTTAAGTAAAAAATAAATGATATTAGAGTAAACCATTCATAGTTTGACCATTACTCTTTTATCCTACACTTAAAACCCATATCTACAAATAGGAGTTATACAGTTAAAGAAAAAAGTGAAGAGAACAGAAAATGGAAAAAGGTAGTATTGCTGATATTTTGGCATTTGACTCTATAGGAGTTCTCTGGATGCCTTCTCCTTTTCTCCAGAACTATTTCACAATAGCACTTAAGCCTTGCAAAGGTACAATAATCAAGACTAACAGCAACTGCTGCAAAACTTGCCTTCTTCAAATTCAAGTCCAAAATTTGGTGTGGTCAGTATGAACTCCAGAACAGGCAAATTGCCTTATGTTTTACAAGGAACCAAACAGGCAAATTAGACCATTACAACAACAAGATGCTCTTATTAAAACTTTCAATTTGGAAATAATTATAGACATAACAATTTGCAACAACATCACAGAGAGCTTTTTATACCATTCACCTAGCTTCCCTCAATATAAGGTCTGTTAAATCATAAACTGAGGCATATTAAAATTTTCAAGAGTTTCCTTGAGCAAACATCAGTTTGAATGGGGCAGTGCCAAACTGAAAGTGGTTAGGAGCTCTTTCACTGGGGGTTAAGGGAAAGATTTTTGTAGAGGAGATGGGGAAGCAGAGTAAGGAAATTATTTGATTGGTTACTGCTTGAACAATTACCTTATTTTGGAAAGGCTAGTTGGCTGTTTGTGATTGGTTGTTCTCAAATTTTGTTTTCCTTGGTCCAAGTGCATTGACCCTACCATAGGTTTTCGATTTCTCATATAGGCTACCAAGGCATCAGAATAATGACCTCCTTGATTTAACACATCACACAGAACTATGGAACATTATCAACATCAGAAAATTAGCAATGTCACACTACTGTTAACTAGACAGCAGATCTTAATAGAATTATACCACTTTTTACAGGCACACATTTGGGTGTGGCCGTGTGTATGTGTTTCTTTGAAATACCTTCACAGGTACAGATTTACCACCACAATCAAGATTCAGAACTGTTCCATTACCAGACAGGAACTCCACATTTGCCTCCACCCAGGTCTTGATGATCTCCTTCTAGAGTTTTCTTCTAAAAGTTTTAGAGTTATGTCCATTATCCATTTTGAATTTTTTTTTTTTGAGAATTGAGGTTTGTTTTTTGCCATGTTGGTAACCATTTATTTCATCATATATTTCCTGTATTGAATTATCTTGACAGATACTTGCTGAAAATTAATTTGATTTAATTTTTTGAGGATTTTATTTACTTGAGGGGGAGGGAAGAAAGAGAAAGAGAGAGAGAGATAGAGAGTAGGGGGAGGAACAGAGGGAAAAGGACAAACAGACTCTGTGCTGAGCTTGGAGTCCAACGCAGGGCTGGTTCCTAGGACTCTGAAATCATAATCAAGGGTCAGACACTTAACCAACTGAGCCAACTAGGTGCCCTCCCCACCAAATTAATTTATTTTAATTTAAATATGTGGGTCTATTTTTGGGCTTTTCCAATCCATTAATCTATATGCCTATCATTAGGCTAATAGCACACTATCTTATTGTAACTTTACCCTGAAATCAAGTATTTGAAGTGTATAAATATTCTATGCCTTTTCAGTTCTGGGTATACTGTATCCTTTGCATTTACATTTAAATTTTAGATTCAACTTGTCAGTTTTTATAGAATACCTGCCAGGATTTGGATTGGAATTACATTAAATCTTTTGAAAAATTTGGAGAGGATTAACATCTTAAGTTCTACAATCCGTGAACCTATTATGTCTTTCCATTAATTTACTTATTTAGAACTATGTGTGCACAACCAACTTTTACTAACTAGTGCTTTAGTGCTTCATTGGTTTTACTTCTGTTATTTCTAAATTTTTTGGCAATATTATTGCCTTTATTCAGATCTAAGATGGAAAATATTTGTTATTTTACTAGTAAGTACGATGTTATAGCTAGATTTTTCTGTGATGCCTTTAATCACAATAAGGGAATTCCTTATTATTTCTAATGTGGTGAGATTTTAATTTTCTGTTTATGAATTGGTATTGAATTTTTTCAAATTATTTTTTCTGCATCTATTAAGGCATAGTTTTGATAACTAGAAATAATTTCCTTATAATTTTCTTTTATGCTATTTATATAGTGAATTGCATTAATTTATTTTCAAATGTCATACCAAACTTGTATTTTTAGGATAAATGTCACTTGGTTTTGGTTTTTATATTGAATATACTTTACAAGATTCAACTAGGTGGAATTTTGTCAATGATTTTTCCATTCATGTTCTTGAAGGATACTGACATGTAGTTGTTTTTCCTTGTAATGTATTTAACTGGTTACATTATTAGGGTAATGCTGGCATCATAAAATGAGTTAGCAAGATGTATGCATGCATTCTTAATCTAAGCTTGCATGCTAAAACTTAAGCTTATTTCTTGGGTAGCCTAAAGTCATAGAGCTATCCCTTGATGAAGCTTAAAAGAAATATGCTATCAAGTGATTAATATATTCCTGTGTTAGGGACTGATATAGATCAGGAACAATTTATACCTTTTTATCATCATTTAACTAACTGATTTTTTTTGAAACCATATTCTTATTTCTTTTGCCATATTTGAAATCCAATATGGGCATATATAGGCATAGAATAATGAACAGTAAAACTTTATTTATTTAGGTGAAAAGCCTGAGGAAAGGCAGTTAGCAAACAATATAAATTTAGGATTTTTGCTAACTAATTAGTATTTTGCACATAGTTTATTTCATGTATTCCTGCTTCCTGCTGCTGAGTCTTACCATGAACCCAGGTTTTAGTTCTGTGACTGGAAGAGTATAAAAAAGCTCTTTGGAATAGACTATGGATCCCCTTAAACTAAGGTGTTTCACATTTATCTGATGGTTTAAACTCTGAAGCTGAAATTGTCTTTTTTGTGTGACTGAGAAAGAAGGGCACTGTGCTTTTCTAGTGTTTGCCTGTGAGTTGTTTCTCCTGTCTACCATGTCTGTGTTTTCTTTTTTTTTCTTTATTGAAGTATAGTTGACATAAAATGTTAGATTCATTTCAGGTGTACAACACAGTATTTTAGTAAGGTTATGTATAATACAGTGTTCACCATGGTAAGTCTACTTACCAATTGTCACTGTATGACATTATTATAATATTATTGACTATGTTCCCTATGCTGTACTTTTCATCCCCTTGACTTACTTAGTTTATAAGAAACTTATAACTCTTAATCCCATTCACTTATTTGGCCTAGCCCCCCCACCCCTTAGCATATCTTTTACCTTTATTAAAACATTACATCTGTGTAATGTAATCTGTGTAATCTGTACCCTGTGCAGCCTCATAATTCTTTTCAATTATCCAATGATGTGCAATTACTGGGTAAATATTCCTTTCTTTTCTAGTATCTGAAATAATTTGTGTAGGATTGGTATTATTTCCTATAACTTACCAGGAAAGCCATCTGAGCCTGAAGATTTCTCTGCAGGAAGGTTTTTATACTATGTATTAATATTTTTGAAAAAATAGAAATGGCACTCTTGTTTTCTGTTTCATCTTCTGTCTGTTTTGGTAACTTGTGTTTTGCAAGAAATTTTTAAATTTTGTGAAACTTGTTAGAATGAAATTATTCATAATTGTTTCTTTAAAATTTTAATGCTTGTAGAATCTATAGTGATGTCTCCTCATTCATTCACTCATTATTGTTCATTTATCTTCTTGATTCATCTGGTTAGAAATATATCAACTTTATAGCAGTTTAAAAAAAATCAACACTGGTCTCTGAATTTTCTTTTCTTTTTTGTATTTTTTCTCTTTCTCTTTTCTCTTTCTTTTCCTTTCCCTTCCCCTTTTCCTTCCCTCCTTCCTTCCTTTATGAGTTCCTTATAATTTCTTTCCTGCTCTTCTTTTTTTTTTTTAAGATTTTATTTATTTATTTGACAGGGATCACAAGTAGGCAGAGTGGGCAGGCGGTGGGGGGGAGAAACAGGCTCCCCGCTGAGCAGAGAGCCCGATGCAGGACTCCATCCCAGGACCCTGAGATCATGACCTTAGCGGAAGGCAGTGGCTTAACCCACTGAGCCACCCAGGCGCCCTCCTGCTCTTCTTTACTTGACTTCTTGAGGTGGATGGGTTGATAACTCTATTGCATATATGTGTAGATTCCTCAAGTTTCTCATACACATCACCACCCCCTCTCCAGTTCTCTACCCTGAAGTTTCCAACTGCTTATCCTCTTCAAACTCTATTTTTTTTTTTTTTTTCTCAACTCAGCAATACTCACAAACTTTGCTTGGGATTATTCTCTTGGCACTGTGGTCTAGAATGGTTTTCAAGCAGAGAGCTGGGATGATAAAGAGCCTCCTCCTTCTTCTGATTCTTTTTCTCCTCCTCCTCCTCATTGCCCCCCACGGTCTCCCCTCCTGCTCTTTCTTCTTCTTCTCAAGAGCTTTCTTCTATTAGTTCCTCCCCCTGGTGTACAATGTCTGAAACATTGTTTTATATCTTTTGTCTGCTTGTTGTTGCTTGCATGGGAAAATTAGCCACAATGAATCTGTCTGCAGCTGTAGATCGCTCTAAATAATATATGAGAAATCATGGTGATTATTTGGATTATTTCCCTAAGAGTAAACCAGACAAAATAATTCGTTTTAATTTTGTACTGGGGTTACTAGATTTGTTAGAGAAATAGGTATACATACAGATGCAGATATAGATATGGGTATCTTGATAAATAATATCCTTTGTTTGAGGCCTTAATGAAACTATGCAGGGTACATGGCATATTTATACTAGATTTACATCTTAAAGAGTTGAAAACCATCAGAGGGGGAAGCTGATGATTTTTAAATGTTTTAAAACATCAGAACTCTTCTATTTTGCATAGGCAAGCTAATGGTCATGGTGGATGGGTAATTCTGAGAAGTTTAGATTTTCCTGTTTTAAGTGTAAAGACCCTTTTATATTAACAGTTTTCCTTCCATTGGAATCTTCTTTTTTGGGAGCAAGTTAAAAATGCTATCAGAAATTGAACAGAATTGTATCCTTTTGTACATAAAATATCACTTATTTATATATAAAATATTCATAACTCTAAGTGCTTTGGTGGTAATAGAATACAAGAAAGAGAGCATTTTAAATTGAAGAATTACTCATACTGGCCATTTTCCAAACAGGTTGAGTTAAATAACTCTTGAATATTTTTGAGCTATTCATATCAAACTTCTTTGAGTCCCCTGAAAACATGTTGAAAAAAAAAATGGCACTTAGAAGAATGTGTTCTGCCCATGTACTTCTGGTTGGAAGTGTGAATGTCAAAACGCAGTGGGTGAATGACCATAAATGAAAAGCAGTGAGATATATTTTAGGAATTATTTATGCATGTATTCAATCTTAGGACATTGTGAAATCATCAAAATGAATGAACAAGTTTTTTTTTTGCATAGGTTTATAATATATCTATTTATACCTATATCTGTATTTATGTAATATTTATAATTTACATATACACACATGTGGCATATACAGCCTTACTAAAAATAGATAATAAACAGTTACTTCAAAAAGAATGTGTACTGGGGCACCTGGGTGGCTCAGCGGGTTGAGCCTCCACCTTCGGCTCGGGTCATGATCCCAGGGTCCTGGGATCGAGCCCCGCGTCGGGCTCTCTGCTCAGCAGGGAGCCTGCTTCTCCCTCTCTATCTGCTGCCTCTTTGCCTACTTCTGCCTACTTGTGATTTCGCTCTCTGTCAAATAAATAAATAAAATTTATTAAAAATGTGTACTTGTGAGGCTTAAATAACAGAAGTTGCTCTTTTGAGCAGCTACTATATACAGGAACTATGGTAGGCAGTTCATGGACATTATCACTAATTGTCACAAGAACTCTTCAAACTAGATGATACTGACCACTTTCAGAGAAATAACTCACTTAGCTTGGATACCTTTACTCATGACAAAGCCAAGATTTGAATTTGGATCTCCCGGACTCTAGCTTGGATGTCTACACCATTTTCCCTCTACATGCCACAGGTGTAACATAGGCTTGCATGAGTTTTGCTTTTTTTTTTTTTTTCCTTAACTATCCACATTTTCAGAGTATACTTCACAGAACCCTGGTGGCTGTCACCGAGTTCAAAGGATTTTCAACTCATTTCATTTGAATAAAGGAAACGGAAACATAAATACTGCTTCTCTCAGAAGTTCTGTGCTACTTTTTAACTATAGCATGTTTATGTTCCCCAGATTTTTATCAGAGCTCTTGATTTTCTTTTTATACATGGCCAACTCAGTCATACAACACTCAGTTCCAGCTCAGATTACTCTGTTGTATCAATTCTTGTTCCCTCTTATTAAAATCAGTGCAATTTTCTTTTGTCTGCTGAAGAAGCCTTAAAACAATATTTTAAAAATTAATGAACTCTGAAGGTTATCATCATATCCCTTATATTTTGTCTTCTTTCACATTTTAAAATTATTATAGTAATATTGAATCTCAGGAACTACAAGTTAGGATTCTGAGAAATTATACAAGTCTGTGGATTATTTCAAGTTTCACTGACGTTTTCAGGGCCTTAAAAAACACTGGATTCATTTTGAAAATAAGATTTTTTCATAAAAATATTGACTTTGGGACTCTGATCTCTATTCATTGTCTTTGAGTTTTCTGGATTTAAGTCAAACATATTTAGCTATCATTATCAACCTATTATCCAATATGATGATGATGAAAACAGACTTTAAGCCTTAGTTCTAAAAACTGCTATCTACATTTTACATTTCAGTAGATAAATGACTTTTGTGGTTATGTACAGAAATCTTTTTTCTGGAACTGTATTTCACTAAGAGTTCCTGTAGTTACTAATATGACCATTGGTGGATTAAAAAACAGGTAGTTTTTCTTTTCCTGTTATGATCAACCATGGTTGTAACATTAAAGCATTATTCCACATTATTCCACCTGGTAGTAGTAACTTCTCTGTTTGGACTGGATATGATGATATTTACATTCCTTTCTAAGCCATTTTGGTATAGTGCATTATTTTACAAACAGCTGTTTTTATTACCGATAAGTTAGTTACACCCTGCACAACATAAGGGTGAGGTCTCTTATAAACCCATTTCTCATTTTTTATGGAAAATAAGTTTGTTTTGTTGATATTATTTCAAACTGGTTTACAGGAATAAAGGAGCTGTTTCTTATACCTTCATACTTAGGCTCTACCTTTGCTTCCGGTTTCATAAAGTTCTTATTTAAATATATGCTGGTTTGGGGTGCCTGGGTGGCTGAGTCAGGTAAGTGATTATTGGTTTCAGATCAGGTCATGATCTCATGGGTCCTGGGATTGAGCCCCACATCCCATCTCTGCTCTCTGTGGGCAATCTTCTTGGAGATTCTCTCCCTCTGCCCCTTCCCCTGCTAACTCTCTCTCTAAGTAAATAAATAATTCTTTAAATTAAAGAAATGAATATATGGTGGTAAAAAGAACATTTTTAAATTAATTTGTGAATCAATTAGGAAATTCTTTTTTTTAACTTTTTAAAATTTTATTAACATATAGTGTATTATTTGCTTCAGGGGTACAGGTCTGTGAATCCTTAGTCTTACAGAATTCACAGCACTCATCATAGCACATACCCTCCCCAGTGTCCATAACCCAGCCACCCTATCCTTCCCCCTCCACCCCCCAGCATCCCTCAGTTTTGTTTCCTGAGATCAAGAGTCTCTTATGGTTTGTCTCCCTCCCTGCTCCCATCTTGTTTAATTTTTATCCCCTCTTTCCCCCATGATCCCCCGCCTTGCCTCTCAAATTCCTCATATCAGAGAGATTATATGATAATTGTCTTTCTCTAAATGACTTATTTCGCTTAACATAATACCCTCTAGTTCCATCCACATGGTTGCAAGTAGCAAGATTTGGGGGCTTTTTGATGGCTGCGTAGTATTCCATTGTGTGTGTGTGTGTGTGTGTGTGTGTGTGTATCACATCTCCTTTATCCATTCATCTGTTGATGGACAGCTAGGTTCCTTCCATAGTTTGGCTATTGTAGACATTGCTGCAATAAACATTCGGGTGCATGTGCCCCTTTGGATCACTACATTTATATCTTTAGAGTAAATACCCAGTTGTGCGATTGCTGGGTCGTAGGTTAGCTCTATTTCCAACTTTTGCAGGAACCTCCATACTGTTTTCTAGGGGGGCTACACAAACTTGCATTCACACCAACAGTATAGGAGAGTTCCCCTTTCTCCATATCCTCACCAACATCTGTTGTTTCATGACTTATCAGTTGGGAAATTCTGAATAAACATTAGAGTTGTATCATGTCACTGAACTTATATTGGCTTCATAGACTTTTCTTATTCTGACATAATGTACATAATTCTAAGTATTAAATTAGATGCCTCTACTTTCTCTAAACAATGGCAACAAAACAATCCCAATAACAATAAGCTTTGTTGGGACGCAGGGGTGGCTCAGTTGTTAAGCATCTGCCTTCGGCTCAGGGTGTAATCACAGGGTTCTGGGATCAAGTCCCATATTGGGCTCCTTGCTTAGCCAGCAGTCTGCTTTCCCCTCTGCCTGCTGTATCCCCCATTTGTGCTCACTATCGCTCTTTCTCTGACAAATAACTTAAAAAACATTAAAAAAAACAATAAACGTTGTTAAAAACTGCTGAAGAAGCCTTATAACAATATTTTGAAAATTAATGAACTCTGAAGGTTATCATCATGTCCTTAATATTTTCTCTTCTTTCTCATTTTAAAATTATTATAGTAATATTGAATCTCAAGAACTACAAGTTAGGATTCTGAGGAATTATACTTCTGTGGATTATTTCAAGTTTCACTGACATTTTCAGTGTCTTAAAAAACACTGGATTCATTTCGAAAATAAGATTTTTTTCATAAAAATATTGACTTTGGGACTCTGATCTCTAGTCATTGTCTTTGACTTTTATAATTGAGTCCCCCAAACATCCCTCAACATCGCATTGTTATCATTATTCTCCCTACCCATTCTTTTAACTATAAATATTTAAATATAGTTTTGCTTAGCTTGCAATTAGTATGCATTGATTTGAGTCTCATTTATGCAACTGTTTTGAAACATAATTAAAATTAACATTTTTCTCATAGGCGTAGTTTGAAACACACATTACTTTTAAAAACTTCCAAAAAGAAACCCTCCCAAAACAAAAACTAACAACAACAAAAAAAACCTTCCAATGATAGTGATTGATAATTTATTTGATACAGTTTAAAAAATCATGAAGATATTCCATATCAAACTTGGATATGTAATATTTGTTTGAAACCTTCCAAACATTAGATGTCAGGGAAATGTTAATATTCCCTTAAAATTGTTAAGTATTTATAATATGCGTAATTGTTTACTGAGCTCTCTGATATTTTTCTTTCATAATAAGTTAGTGTATTGTTTCTGTTGCAACAACTGCAACCACTTCTGGTTAATTTAAACAGAAAAAAAATTCTTTGAATGATCACTGGGTTGATCCACACAATCAAAGGAAGAATGGGGAAGAATGAGGAAGCTGAATAAGCAGGCAGCAGAAACAAATGGTTTTAGGAATTTGGAAGCTGGCACATGTGGGTAATATCTTTATGGTACTGTCAAAGGGTTAAGTTATTGTCAGGTATTTTAAGACAGTGTTCAAAATGTAATTTCCAAGAAGAGAGTCTGCCTGATGGGTGCATTTTGATCACATGCCCATTACTTGGCCATGAAGAGATACATTGTATTTTGCTTGTCAGTGCTAACAAGAGTCTATGTTCAGGGTTAGGATGGTTCCCCAAAGGAAATCCAAGTTGTTGTTATCATGGATATTAGGTAACGAAATCAATAGATATCCATTAGACTAGAATCACCAATAATTTCTTTTCATCACTAATTATCTAACTAAATAACTATCATATTTAAAATATGATTTCATCTAGTGCTAAAACCTTTTTTCCTGCAGGAATATGTTTTGGTTCTTAAATTCCCAATGACAATTGTTATCAGCCATTTACATATGAATCCAAAATTCCTAACTCTAGCATGGTTATAGTATTTTCTCTTTTTACTTGATTCGATTTCTCTGTAACGAGGTCTTCTTTTTGAACTATTTAAATTCTAACTATAGTACTTTTTCAAGTGTTTTCCTAAGATTAGGTATATGGGAAACACAGTCTAAATTTTTTAGCTCAGATAAACAATAGTTTGGCTGAGTATAGGATTGAGTTGCAATCTTACCTTCTTAGTAGTTGTTTTTTTTTTTTTTTTTTTTTAGTTTTGACCTAGTGTTGCTTTATCTTATAGCCTTCAATGTTGCAGATGAGAAATATCATTTCATGCTGTTTCTTCCTCTTTTATAAATTAGTTTATCTTTCTGTTGGATATCTTGTGAAATTTTCTTCACACAACTTGACTTTTCTTCTTGTTTTGTGCCAATCCTTTAAATGGACTCCAAAATTATATAA
The DNA here is from genome assembly GCA_004024625.1 of Mellivora capensis. Lineage (NCBI taxonomy): Eukaryota > Metazoa > Chordata > Mammalia > Carnivora > Mustelidae > Mellivora > Mellivora capensis. The sequence continues at coordinate 125,338 of PISX010002370.1, read as the reverse complement.
AAAATTATATATGATCAAGTAGTCAAAAAATGAGACACCTTCTAGAATAAAAAGAGAATTATTGGTACATTCCCAGATAACAATTATAGTAGTGCTGCAAAATGGTGAGGGTACTAAAACATTGCTAAAATGTAAAAAAAAAAATTCTGGATAAAAATTACTATATCTTCCAGTTCCAATGTATTATTTCCTTTTAAAACTCTATTCCGCTAACTGAACTTCACCTTCCCCTCAAAAATAAATAAGTGCTATATTTAAATATCTGAAGTGCATGCACTAAAGAATTGGATGTCTTCTTGCTTTTTTGTTGGCATGTGCTAAGATCATTGCCTCCCGTGTTTGAGCATGCAACAAAAAGAACCTTGAACCAAGCACAATATATGAACCAGTCTCAAAGTCCCTTTGTCATACAGTACTAATGTTTATTTTCACACAATCATATCAGCAAAATAAATTGAATATCTAATAGAGTACCAGAATTTGTACTACTCTCAGTGTTTGTCATTCTCTAGGACTGTGAAAGTCACTGAAGAATATACATAACATACTGTGCTCAGTAAGGACCATTCCAGTTCAGCATTGCCATCCACTTCTGTGTGCTCCGCGATGTCACTGGGTATATAAAATTAATAGCTACGTTTCCCAGGTCCTTTTGGTCTAAGGTTCTGATTGTTTATATTGGTTCTACCAATGAGATTTATTTGTTTAGGGTTGGAAGTTGAAAGGAGTGTGAGACCAAAAATATTCCTGAGTCAGCTGGCACACAGGTTGGATAAAGAGTGGGACAGTAGCCAGTTCCCATGTCAGAGCTCTAGCTCTGGTAGTTGTGGCTGCAGTTTCTTCCTACTGATTTCCTACCGCATTGATACAAAAACTAAATGTCCCTTACTTCTCCTCCAGCAGCATGTCCAGTGATATTGTTAGGACTCAAGTATTGTTACTAAATGATTTCTTATTGAAACACCTAGGGTCAATTCTGTTTCTTGAGCTGAATCTTGAAAGCTATATATTGTACATATCATAGAAATAATGTGTGTGTGTGTGTATGTGTGTGTGTATGTGTGCAGAGTCAGCCAAACCTGGAATTATATCCTTGATTTACTACATACTTTCCATTTGAGCTTGCTGAGCCTTAGTTTCCTCAAACTGCAATGTTTATAATGTGTTTATTATGCTGTATCATTGGAAGGAGAGAATAGTGGAATATATGTAAAATACCTGAGCCAAATAACAGCAGTAAATAAGTAGTGACAGACTGAAGGGGAGCAGTCATTGCTGTGATACGAGAACTGAAATTACAGAATCCTTTGATCAGTATCTTTGTTTCCATAAGAGCTATTTTTGTTAGATATTTTATTCAGCGTTCTGGTACTCAGTAAATGGATGCATTGAAAAACAATAAAAAATAAAACTAAACAGATGTGTGATTTTCACGTTCTAAGATGTTATTATGACAGGTAATAAATAAACTAAACACAGTAAGCATGAAAATGCACTTAGGTAAGGAAATAAAATTATATATGTTTGTGTTGTTAGAAAGTAAACCACATTCAACTTAGATATAATAATTGAAATGAATATGCATTAAATTCATGGAAATTAAGCGAGTTTTAGGAAAATGCTTTCATTTACTAAGACAGAAGCTAATCAAGACAGAGGTACTATTCTGAGTAAATGAAAGTAAATTAGTTAAAATAGTCAATTTTTTTGGTTGGTTAAATATACTGTTAATTTGAAAAATCTCAAGATTTTGTCTTAACTTGAACAAATTTATCCATTTTTATTCAATATTTCCTTCTATGTGCATAATTTACATCTTCCTTCATTTTCTTTGAAGAGTTTGAAAGAAAATCTGCATGAATTAAATTTCCTTGAATTGATTTTACTATAAATATACTTTACAAAAGATTTACTTATTCTTTTAAACATTTGTATTTTTTTATTTTTTTAAACATTTGTATTTTTTTGAAAGACCAATTAAGTGAAAATAAGGTAACTTAAAAATTCACTTGATGCCATTGAGAGAACATATAAATATATTTTCCTAAATTACAGTAAGTGATTATTTTATGGTGATTTTGAACTATGTAATTTTTAAAACATTAGGTTCTTTCATGATCTACCATATTTATAACTAGAAAAATATAGAATAAAGGAAAATGTATAGTTTCATCAATAGCTAATGTTAAGTGAAGTTATTCCCCCAATAAATACTTCTGAGTATTGAGATTTTAACAATTTATGAAAGTTGTGCACACTTAGCATTTGACTTATAATTTAGTTCACAGTTTAAGATTTACAAAGTTTGAAGATTTTTCTTTTAATTCTATTAATATGCCTGTTTTTTTAAATTCTTGGTTCCACACAGATAATATGTCATGAAACCTTTGATGTTAATCTCAACTTTCCATATTTTTTAAATATTTTCAACAGTTAAAATTTAATAATCAAAATTCTAGATTTTATCTAGAATAAATAGAATAAATAAATAGAATAGGTAAAATCTATTGATGGGTGTTTATTATTAAAATATCATTTGACATTATTATGCTTTGAAAGATGAATGAAGAATCACAGTAAAACAATTAACACTTAAAATTTTAACTAATATTATACAGTGTAAAGTCAGATGGTAGGGAATGTGGACATTATTGATAATGAAAAAAAGACAGTGGACCTTGGTGCTCAGTTTGTGAGTATGTGTAACACAAGCAATGTGTTTGTGTGTGTGTGTGGTATATGAGCAAACTGTTTAAATTTGACAGATAACTTTAAAAATGGTTATTTGGTCTCTTAATTCAGCAACTGATTATAAAGTTTCAGTTATCTTATTTTGGTAAACTAGCACTATGTGTCACAGTGATGATAGTGTAATGTTTACCCATGAAAGCTTGGCATGTTCACTTTGAGGAGCCTACAACAAGAGGTACTACATCACTACAGCTTCATATCATTTAGTCACTTACAACTTACAACTATTCATCTTTTACCTTATGCAGATCTTCACCTTAAATTGGTCAATGTAAAAAAAAATAAAATTGTTGGAAATAACCCATCTGAAAAGGAGATTAGGAACAACTTGCAAAATTTCTTAACATGGCAGATGGTAGACAATGTAGGTTCTTATGTCAGATGGTTTGGGTATGTATATTTGTTTTGTCAACTATTAGTTTCTAAAAGATTTTATCATTCACCTGCTGTGATTATATTTATACTCCCTTTCTTCATCATTTTCATCTAATTTCCCTGAGAGAGGGAGAAGTGACACACACTATTTTTCCTAGATGATCCTTGAACAAAGTTAAACAGAAATTACATTAGATGGGGCACCTGGGTGGCCCATTTGGTTAAGCGTCTGACTTTGGCTGAGGTCATGATCCCTGAGTCCTAGGATCGAGCCCCGCATCGGGCTCCCTGCTCAGCAGGAGGTCTGCTTCTCCCTCTTGTGCTCCCCCTGCTTGTACTCTCTGTCAAATAAATAAATAAAAATCTTTAAAAAAAAAAAAAAAGAAATTGCTTTAGAGTAAGAAAAAAGATTAAGGTAGCTTCTCCAAATTACTGGCTTTACAATTATGACCTACATGCATTTCTAGAGAGGTTGGCACAACATGGGTTTTGGTGAAAATGTTTTTATCTTGAGATTTGTGGGAAGATGAAGAACAAGTCAAGAATAAAAAGGGAATAAGATGCTTTATAGTGGGAAATCATCAATGTGAAGAAACACACATGCCACTAATTATCAAAAGGAACAACTTTCTCTGAGCTGATCAAACTTATTAACAGATAGGGCTTGATAAAAATCATAAAAGCTCGGAACTTCTTTTAACTCACATTTTCCAGAATTTTTTTTTCTCTGAGCAAAACAAAGAAGAGTAAGGTTTATCTGACATATTTTATTCCTATCCTTGGCCAAGAAAGAAAAAAAGAAGTAGGGAGGGGTCAAGAGAGAGAGAATAAACAGAAGAATGAATTAGAAAATCTCTCTATGAATAAATACATTATGAGAAAACAGTATGAGATACCTGTAAGTTTTTGATATATGAAAATATTAGTTTCTATTGTTCTAGCATATTCTTTTTGAAGAAGAGACTTCTATGAAAATAAGGAATATATATCAAGATATTTATAGCTGGTTTTGTTACACTTTGTAGTATATACAATTCTCTTATGAGAAATCATTTTAAATAAAATGTTATAATTAGTAACAAGTAACTCAGGAGATATTGAGTCTTCTCTGAATATTCTTAGTGTTATTCTGTTAAATGAAAATCTAATTCAGTATTTCATAGTACATGTGTTACAGTATGTGGTACAAATGCATGTTAATTGAGTTAATGCCTGCTTTTATTCACTTTGTTTTCTTTCTCTGCTAAGAATCATTACTTTGGTCATCGCTTTGCTTGAGGCTCTTTTTTTTTTTTTGGTGGCAGTTAAATATGTGAAGTCATATTAACTATGCACAGTTACAACTGGGTATGTAAAGATGGTTTCCCATTACTATTAATGGCATTGGATACATAAGTACATAAGTACAAATAGTTCAGCTCCTACCCTTGTAAAGGTGCATATATTTTCAAGAATTTTCATATGTATAGCTTGATTGCTCTTTTATTTAAATTGTGGTCTTTACTTAATAAAAAATAATTCAAGCTTATTTAAAAGAACATAAAATGGAGGAATATATGAGAATAAACAAATAATTTAAAAACAGAAGGCTGTGATCAACTTCAAGTAAATATTTGCTTATGACAAGAGTGATTGTTATTTGGCTATCATTTTTTTAAAACATTCCACTTATTTATTTCACAGAGCGAGAGAGAGGGAACACAAGCAGGGGGAGAGGGAAAGAGAGAAGCAGGCTTCCTGCTAAGCAGGGAGCCCGATATGGGGTTCGATCCCAAGACCCTGGGATCATGACCTGAGCCGAAAGCAGATGCTTAGCGACTGAGCCACACAGGCACCCCTGTTAATTGGCTATCATTTTGAAAGCTTTGCATATTTCATGAGCTAGCTAGTGGAAAAAGGCTCCTTTTTTGCTCAAATGTTTCAAATAGAAAAAATATATAGAATGTCAGGAGAAAATAGACACCAAAACAAATTCATTGCCTTCATTGGCTCAGTAGCATCATATTACTTTAGGAAGAACAGAAAATAAGATGATTAATTAAAGAAGGCTGTTAAGTACTGTTTTTCCTGAAGAAGTTAATAGGAGGAGTATGAAAAACACTTAAAGGGATGTATAAGTCAGCTTCCAATGGAAAAAAAAATGTAAAAAACAAAAACAAAAACAAAAAAACCCTAAACCACAAACCACTATAGGTATTTTAATCAAAGGAGATTTTAATTCAGACAAGGACTGTTCTTTTTTAGCCAAACACCATAGAACACACTCCATATACACCCATGCCAGCAAAGACTAAGAAGGTGGCCTAGATTTCCACCCTTGAAAGGCTATGATGATGTACCCCAACATCTCCTTTGGGATAATGCAGAGATCAAATAGAAGTCTGAAACTTTTATCCCAACTGCTTGGTTAACAAAGCCCTTCTCCAACAGTAGAGACCATGCAAGGAAACCTACTGGACCCCCACATGGCATCACTGAATCACCTCTCCCCTCTCCTTCTGGAGTAGTCCCAACGGGCCCAGTGGAGAGCGAGGCTTTCACCATTACCCAAAGATAATCGCCACACTCACCACAGTGTCAGTGGAGACCACATGAAGAGTCAGAACTCCTATCCCCTCCCAGCAGTAGCAAGGAGCCCCTACCTTGTGTGTGAACAGAGGCCAAATGAGAAACCTGGACTTCTGAATCCACTTGGAAGTAATAGGGTGATAGTGCCCAAACTGCCAGATAGAGCCAGCTTAAGCAAAGGTTTATAGAAGATCCAGATTCTCACAACATAAGAAAATGTCCAGAGAGATATTATATCTAGATTCTTGTGAGATAGGAGTCCATAAAATTTACTAAGAACCTGGAATATCTCAAACTGTTTGGGGGAAAAAAGACAATCAATAGACACCAACACTGAGATAATGCACTATTTATCTGACAGATTTAAAACAGATATGATTTTTTAAATGTGCAATGAGCAATTTTGAAAATGCCGAAAACAAATGGAAAAAAGAAAAGAAAAAAGAAAAAAAGAAAGCCTCATGAAAGAAAAACAAAATCTCAGCAAAGAAATAGAAGACATTAAGAGTAACCACTGGGGCTGCCTGGGTGGCTCAGTCGTTATGTGTCTGCCTTCAGCTCAGGTCATGATCCCAGGGTCCTGGGATTGAGCCCCACGACAAACCACCAGTTGTTGGCAAGGACTCAGAAATCTGGATACAGTGCCAATGGAAATGGGAATGTAAAATAGTACAACCATTCTGGAAAACAGTTTAGCATTTTCTTTTAACAAACATACAGAAAATGAAACCTCCAGTTTTCAAGACCTAGAAATTGTATTTCTGGACATTTATTGAGGAGAAATCAATCACACATTAAAAAAAAAAAAAACTGTAGAGAATTGTTCGTAGTAGCTTTATTTTAAATAGCCAAAATAGGAAACAATGCAGCTATCTTTCGTTGGGTTAAACTGTTGTGCATTTGTAGCACTGAACACTATTCACCAGTTCAAAAGATCCTAGACAGTGATTTCTTTGGAAGAGCCTTGTCATTATGGTTAATGATACACAAAATAACCTGGATGAATCTCCAAAGATTTACTCTGAGTGACAAAATCTAAGCATCCAAAGTTACATACCATATATTCCACTTACATAACATTATATAACATTATTGATGTAACAAAATTATAGAAAGAGGGAACAGATTAGCAGTTGCCAAGAGTTGAGAAGGAGGTGAGGGTGAGAGGAAAGTGAATGTAGCTAGAAAGAGGTAACATGAGGGACGCTTAGGTGACATAAATGTTCTATATGTGGACAGTATCAATGTTAATATTCTGATTGTGATGTTTTACAATAGTTTTGGAAGATGAGAATTTTGGGGAAAATGGGTCAACCATATATGGGATCTGTTAATATTTCTTAAGACTGCATGTGACTTGGCAATTATATCTAAAAAACAAATTTAATTTTTAAATTTTTAATTTTAAATTTCTGAATCATGAATTATAAACAGGTAATTAAATTAATCATACATATTTTAATGTTACTTTTACTATTGAAACCAGAATTCTTTCCAAATTGCATTCTCTGAAAAATAATTGTCATTAGGCATGAACGTAATTCTTTCCCTTATATTTCCTTTTTTGGGTCCTCCCCCCATGTAATAGAACATAGAATCAGTGATAATATTAACAGAATCATAATTATAAACCACATAAACCACATGAAGCATAAGTTGAACAGTAACAGTGGAAGAGATCACTTTTTAAAAAAACGTATTACTTTGCAATAGGCTATATAAATCTGTTAAATGTCAAGATCACTGTAATAGCTTTGGAATATACAACCTGACTAAGCTGAACTACATTTCCCAGAGTCTATTTCTTTTAGGTTTTCATTTGCGGGTTGCACACAGGGACATCGTGGCTAGATTTGGAAGCCAGAGGGAGCAGTAGATATTTCCTTTTATTTTATAGAATGTCCATCTATCTGCACACACCTGTGCACACACATCCTGTGTATTTGCTGATTCACTGTTGACATGAAGCCCCAGTGGGCCTGCAATAACTCCATCTTACCTAGATCCTCTTTTAGTTTCTCTGACTACTGGGCTAGGTGTGTGTTTAGTTTTATGGTAAAGGACCCTGGACAGTGCTTTCTTCCGAACAGCTTGGTCACTATGGTTAAAAGCAACGGTAGGGGGCCCAGATTTTAGTCCATCCTTGTCCCTTGCCAGCTACTGCCTGTGGGTCCCAGCCTACTAGGTAATCTTTCTTTCCTTATTGCCTGTCCTGTGTATTTCAAGCTTCATTATCTGATGCTGAGGCAACAACTTCACAACAACTTCTTAACTAATCTCCACAACTATACAAACTCTTTCTCTTTAACAAATGCCTATGATATCTCTTACTGGTCTCTAGGTAAACCCTGACATGATAAAGCAATTTTACATAATTATTACCTTTCTATTAATTTTCTTTAGAGAGATACAAGTATATATTTGATATGTCATCATTTATTGAGACATACGGCTCATTCATTACTAATATGAATAATACTTTATCCCAAGATAATTTAAATATATTAAGAAGCTACAAAATAAGCACTTAAGGAGTTGGAAATATCTGTGGTACACATTTAATTTGGAAATCATTCTGTAATTTCATTATTCATATATGCAATGACTTTAACATATGAGCTAAATTTAATGAAAAGAATAATTTATACTTGCCAACTATAATAAGATGTTGATTATAGTTTAAATATACAAGTTTTACAATATTAAAAATATAACAACTCTGTATTTATGAAATACATTGAGAGTCAAGCTCAAAAATATTAATTTTGGAAAGTTTACAGGCAGGACTTCAAAGGAAGATTTACTAGCTTCATAAGAATTTAGAAATTGCAAAGTAGACTATCCCTAACTTCCTTTTACCACGCTCTGAGCCACCATCTAAAATTTTGAATTATAGATCATCTGAGATCACAACAATGCATAGTTTGAATATAGTAAAAATTAAAGTGGAATTTTGCAAGAGTTGCATATTTGGTACATCCATAATTCTTTTCTCTAAAACCAAAATCGTAAACCTGTCACCTTCACACAATGTGGGAAGCTGTGACTTTTTTGTATCTTCACATGAAATTTGGACTGAATTTCAAATATCAGTAACACATCATACATAGTCAAATATTAACTTTACTTGAAGTTGCGTAGCCGTGAGCAAATGGACTTGTACTGTAGACTCTGTTTCATTTTGTGATGAGAAGGTTCACATTTTGATTGTAATTTTTTTTTTTACAGATTTTTTTTTATTTATTCATTTGACAGATAGAGATTATAAGTAGGCAAAGAGGCAGGCAGAGAGAGGAGGAAGCAGGCTCCCCGCCAAGCAGAGAGCCCGATGCGGGACTCGATCCCAGGACCCCGGAACCATGACCTGAGCTGAAGGCAGAGGCCTTAACCCACTGAGCCACCCAGGTACCCCTTGATTGTAATTTTTAAGTAATATTTGAAAAAAGGATCAGCCAGCGTTTTATTTCAATCTTCTTGGAAAGGACAGACCCATTATTTACCTATAGCTGACCAGACTCTTCAGAACATGGGTCCCAACACATGGGACCATCTAAAATGCTCTCGTACAATACATTTTCTCTTTTCTTCTAAAGTGTCATAACCTCCTGTTTCTTCACTCTTAAAACATCAATTTTTAAATTTCCAAATCAAATTTATCTTAAGAAAATGAACCATGAGAGACTATGGACTCTGAAAAACAACCTGAGGGTTTTGAAGGGGCGGGGGGTGGGAGGTTGGGGGAGCCTGGTGGTGGGTATTGTGGAGGGCACGCATTGCATGGAGCCTGGGTGTGGTGCAAAACTATGAACTCTGTTATGCTGAAAAGAAATTTAAAAAAAAAAAGGAAAAGAAAAGAAAAGAAAATGTGTCCTCTTTTAAGACAGTAACACCTTTGGTAGCAGGGCCCTACATCTGTCATTGAATCTTTAGTAAGCAGCAAGGTGGTTGATGCTAGGGGTTTAAAAGTAGTTGTGCAATGACAGAATGTGAACGAACAAATGAAATTCGTCACTTCTCTGATTTGCCAGGAATTACCCTCTCCTCTGAAATCTCTGTTGACTCCTGTGTGTTACATATTTATTGGTGAACCACTTAACTCTTTCAGGAGCTCATTCCCCTACTGATGAGGCTGTAGGCATCAAGTAAAATGCATGTGCATTTATGTTTAGCAGTTCAAGGACTCTCTCCAAGATCAACATCCTAAATCCTTTCAGGAACCTCTTTTTTTTTTTCTGATTGTTTATTATTCTGTTCTCTTATCCTTAGGTCTGCCACTCTCCCAGCCTAGATTCGTAGCCGTTGTTCCTGTTTACTTCACTGGGAATACTTAATAAACAAGACTAAGCTTATTATCAGTGAGCTGTATTTTGGTAGAATATACTAGAAAAATGTGGCCTAATTGCACACAGCTAGTAGTAAATTGGACTGTATGAATACAAAAGAACTAGAAATAATATAATTAGCTCAGTAGCACAAACAATTTTTAGCCAGACAAGCAGTTATTACAGTGATCAAAAAGGCACAAAATTTACACATAAAAAAGAACTGATAGGTTAGACTCTGGTAAATTTTATTGCTGGTAATGCTTTAAAAAAGCTGAGAAGATATTTAATTTGCATGATTTGCTAAGTTACCTGGGGTTTGTTCAATTGCAGATACTGATTCAGTAGGTCTGAGGTGGGTGTCTGTGTTTCTCAGTCTTCTAGGTGATGCTGATGCTAATCTTCTGACTACTCTTAAAGTATCAAGATCCTAATACTCTGGTTTTCTTTTAATGTAGTCAAATGACAACACAAAAATCTTTTATTTAAATCTATCCCTAATTTACTTTTATATATATATATATGTATATATACATATATATATATATGTAGACTATGTGTCCATGTGTGCCTATCTATATTAGCTTTATCTATTATCTAACATAATAAAACTATATATATTTAATATGCAATTATATTTATATTATTTATACATTTTATTTATGTATTCATTTTATTAATATTTATTAGCTATTATTTAATCTTAATTACTAATATATTATTATATTATTCTAATACCATTCCTACAAAATAATTACAGATCAATTTTTTTAAGATTTGCTTATTTCTTTGAGGGGGGGAGGGGCAGAGGGAGAGAGAAAATCTCCACCAGACTTTTCACTTTCCACAGAGCCCATTGTGGGGCTCTATCTCACAACCCTGAGATTAGGACCTGAGCCAGAATCAAAAGTTGAGCCACATAGGTACTCCTATATATCATTTTAATGTTAATAGAAATCATACAAACATTCCACATTGAATATTAGATTTAATTTTAGATTTATATTCATTTACTCAGTTTTCATTTATATCATATTTAGTTTTTTTAGAATGCCATTTTCATGTTTTGGGGATAAATTTTCAAATAGGGTATGCTGGAGTATAAAATTACAGATAAGATATTCTTCCATCAGTATCCCTGTAAAAGGTCTTTTATAAAACCACAGGAGAAATGTATTAGAAATGTATTAATAATAATCAGCTGAGTGTAGCAGTGATGTAACTGTATGAAAATGTTAATAGTTTAGAGTTCCTTAGACTATCTTCTCTTCAGTTATTCATTCATTTTGGTGATTTTTCTTTCTGTTGTGGTGTCTCCAGAAAATCAGATAGAACAGAGTTTAATTTCCAGCTCAGCAAGAAACCAGAGCTCCACCTAGGGGTAGAGTCCCAGGCTGAGATCTAGAAAGGGAGTGTTGGCAGCCTGTAACAACTTCATGCAATCGACAGATAGAAATTGGTCAGGAAATGTAAACTTATATATGAAAAATCATGTTTTGCCATTTTACTTTCAATTCCTCTACTTCGAAAACAAAATAGATAATCTCTACTGTAGTACATTGTTTAAAACAGCTACTTTGTGGTTCCCTTGTGATGAACACTGGGTGTTAAGTATTTAAGTGTTGAATCACTAAATTGTACACCTGGAAATAATAATACACTGTATGTTGACTTACTAGAGTTTAAATAAAAATTCAAAAAATTCTCTGTTTAAACTTTTCACAAAGTAAACTGTTTTTCAAAATAATATAAATAATAAAACAGGTATGAATAGTTAGGTGGCAATTTCACATTATTTTTTTTTTTAAGATTTTATTTATTTGCCAGAGAGAGAAAGAGAGCGCCCAAGAGAGCACAAGTAGGGGGGGCAGCAGAAGGAGGGAGAAGCAGGCTCCCCAGTGAGCAAGGAGCCTGAGGAGAGAATTAATCCCAGGACCCTGGGATCATGACCTGAGCCAAAGGCAGACTCTTAACTGACTCAGCCACCCAGGCGTCCCGCAATTACACATTATTAATAATGACAAATTTATAAAATTCTAGAGTCATCCAGTTTACTGACCTCTTAAAAATCCTAGTGAAGATTATGTATCATGAAATTCAAATTTCATGATAAATTTTAAATAGCCAGGAGCTATTTGCTTAAACTACAGTGATACTACTTAACAATTCATCATCATTCTTTACTAGATTGCCTTGAGGACAAGTTGTGTAAAATCTCTTATATTTGTAGAATTAATCTAGAATGCTGTATATTTCTCAGGAGAATTAAGTAGTCTTAATCTCTTATGTTCAATTAATAACTTAAGGTTTTCTTTTAAATAATAGTACCTACTTTGTTTTACACATACAGTTTATCTGCAAAACATAATCAGAACCACATTTCCTCCAAGTCATGTAAATTTTCTAAGGTGCTTGGCAACACTGCACCCTGTGGAGTACTCACTACCTTTTGTTTGATGTTGCTGATGAGACCTAAAAAATAATCTCTTAATATACATACTATTGAAATGTAGCAAAACTGAAAAAAAAAATCAGAGAGTAATGTGTCTTTGATTCTGTTAGCTGCGCGTAAGGAATAATAACAACAAAATATCTAGCCTAGAAATTCCAAGAGTAGGCTTCTTATTTCTGCTTTTAACTGCACAGAAAATTTCAATGAATGATTCACTTAGTGGCATGTTGGAAGTCCTTTCTCTTTCTTTCTCTTGGAAGTCCTATTCCTTGTTAGTATATTACATAACTACGTATCTGGAGTCAGGAAACCTGCTCAGTTTTTCTTACTTCCTATTTTACAACTCATTTCACATATCAATCTACAGTTTGTTGCACCTATTAATGTTCTTTAAAAAAAAGCGTATTTTGTGGACAATTTTTAAATGCTGCAGTAAAACAGAAGCATGTGAGGGGCTCCTGGGTGGCTCACTGGGTTAAGCCTCTGCCTTCGGCTCGGGTCATGGTCCCAGAGTCCTGGGATCGAGCCCCGCATCCGGCTCTCTGCTCAGCGGGGAGCCTGCTTCCCCCTTTCTCTCTGCCTACTTGTGATCTCTCTCTCTGTGTCATATAAATAAATAAAAATCTTAAAAAAAAAACACCAGAAGCACGTGAGAGCCATTACATAATGAAGAAATGAATCATTGCAAAAGAGTAGGAAATAAAGTGGACTTGGGAGAGCTGCTTTAAACAATGTCACATAGCTCTAGATCCCCAGGAAATAAGAGCAAAGTACAGAACAGATTATAAAAAAGTTATTAAGAATACAGGGAGAAGAGGTTTATCATTCAATGCTTTTATTTCACTGCTAATTCTCATGATAGGGATATAAGCATTTGTAGACTCTACCTTTAAGAGCTGAAACCACACAACTAATTATAAGCTATTGTGTCTTTGACACAGAAAAGAAAATCTAAGAAAAAAATGCAAAACCCCTCTAACTTCTTTAGACAAATCCAGAATTAGGTAATTTAATATTACTTAAAATTTTTAACTTTAGGTATGAAGCATGAATAATAATGCAGTTCAAATGTCTGTCTGTAATGCTCTATTTATATGGTATGACAGTAAGTGTAGTTTTTTGATACTTTTCAAAAATAAAAAAAATTGACTATATGTTACCATTGAGAAATAATATTTTTAAGCCTTTCTTCTGTGTGAATATCTTATGCTTTATTTCCAAAAAAACTGTAGCAACTTAGAATGATACAATATCGGTGAAGTCTAAATCTTTACAGGTACAATTTTCACATAACAGCACATTTTCCTAATGTACAACTGTATATAATTTTGAAAATATAGACTCATATTTGACTTAGCTCAAATAGAATCATTTCTTTTTATAGTTTTTATAAAAATATTTTATAGCATAGAGTTCTTTTCAAGTAAATGATATCTATCATCTTATGCTAGTCAAGCATATTCTTTTAGGAGACTATGGAACAGCTGGAAAATTTTGTGAAAAATCAAACCATTTGAAAATATTTTAATGAGAATGATTATTTGTGTGGTCCTCTGAAGAATGTTAAAGAAAATAACTCCTTTCGTCCTCCTGAATCTTTGTCATATAACTTACCAGACTTACCCTTGCCCACTCCACCCTATCCCCATGGTTGACCTTGTTTTATTATTTTTTTTTCAAGTTTTTATTTAAATTCCAGTTAGTTAACATACAGTGTAATATTAGTTTCATGTATGGAATATACAAACTCATCGTAAATTACATACCACACCCAGTGCTTTTTATCACAAGTGTCCTCCTTTGTACCCATTACCCATTCAGCCATATTTTAGACTTTGATCTGATAAAGGAACCACCTTCATCAATCACCTTCATATTGGTCAAAAGTCTCAGTGGAATTTTCCAACATATGTCCGAAAACATATTCAAAAACCTTAGAGACTTAAGGGGCCCTCACGACTTCACCCCCTTTCCATTCTTGCCACAAACACAGATATTTATGTACAGGGAGTGTGTGTAAGTTTCTCTGTTTATTACCATTTCCATTCAGATTTTTATGGGCTCTGAGGAAGGGATGCTGAGAGGAGGGGAGGGAAATGGGAGTGTCTAACATTACTGACCTTAAAATGGCTAAGCTTCAACTCTTGCTTCTCTCAGTACTTTGTTTATATCCTGAACAGTCAACTGACTACCCAAAAATAGCTGTTTTCCTGAGACAAAGATGAGGGAGCTCTGTGAATCACAATAGTCGATGACAAAACACACAGTTCTACCTACTAATTTGTCCTTTTTTATTTTATTTTTCAGCTTCAACTGGCAGTTTCATTTTCAGTTATCTTGACTTTTAGGTCCTTGTTTTTTCTTTCTCAAATATACCCCAAATCTGAAGACTTAAATGGTGTTTCTCTTCAGTTATATTTTTCTTCTCATATATATATTTCACTTCCTTAGGTAAAATGACAAAGGGATAATGTGATTTAAGTGTGTTAATAAAATGAATGTTTTGAATAGACCATAATGTGAAAAGCATCTTAGGGTTCAGTGCTCAACTATGCTTTACGTGAGCAATTAAAGATACCAGTTTTGGGGCGCCAGGGTGGCTCAGTGGGTTAAGCCTCTGCCTTCGGCTCAGGTCATGATCTCAGGGTCCTGGGATTGAGCCCTGTATTAGGCTCTCTGCTCAGTGGGGAGCCTGCTTCCTCCTCTCTCTCTCTCTCTGCCTGACTCTGCCTACTTGTGATCTCTCTCTCTCCATTAAATAAATAAGTAAAATCTTAAAAAAAATAAAAAGTCTCTCCTTGCTGAGTCCTGGTATGAAAAAAAAAGATATTAGTGTTAATAGTGACAAATTATATTAAGTGTATAAGCTTTCTATCCCTACACTCACTGAAAATTAATGTTAAATCCTAGAAAGTAAAACATTTTCTTATTAATTGAAATATCCTTATTTTAGAATCTGAGGAAATACAATTCTTTACATATGGTCAAGTACAAGAGAGTCACCCTTTTTTACTAGGAAACTTAATAGAACAATGAAAAGAAAACGAGAATTGGACCTGGAAACCATTGACTTGAGTTTTAGAACACTTACCAGCTATGTGATTTCGTCAAAGAGATCTACTCTCCATGAACATGGAGTTTGTTCAAGTATAAAAAGGAATAATATGCCAAATAATGCTTTCTCTGCCTACATTCATAAAGTGCACTTAATAGATGTATATGTATGAAGTAAACTTTGAAATGGCATGCCGTTTTTCTTTGTCAGAATTATAAAACTTTTGAGAATGTAGTTAAGATCAAAATAGAAGTTGATAGATAGGAGATAATTTTGAAATCTCAGAGCAGAAAGAGAATGGAGTGGAATTGCAACTGATCTCTCATATAGGAAAGTTCAGTTCGGCCCTGGCTAAAGGACTTAGCACTAGGTCTTCAATCATGGCCAACCTGTTAATCACACGTAGATAACAGTGTCCTGTGAGGTAGCATAATAAGGGATTTATGTATCTGTCTTTTTGATGGTCTGATTTTGTACAGGCCATTGATCATCTATTTTACAATGTTTTTCAGCCTTGTAAAACTTGTTTCAATAAATTTCTAGGTTTGTTTCATAAATTTATCTGAAGACAGTAATAGTGCTGACCAATTAGTCAAGTATGATAGAATAAGAACACAGTATTAATTGTCACCGTATCCAACCTCTTCTTAAATGTTTGCATTTTTGCTTTGCCGAAGGGCTAGCTAGAGGAAGCAAGCTTTGATCTCAGGATTACTATCTTAAACCTTAGAAAGACACTAAAACATCATCAGTGTATTTGTTCAGAAAAAGTAAATCATAAATCAATGTCCTGGTGCACTTTTTTGTTTGCCTCAGATTTTTCAAGGTCTCTTTGACCTAGAAGCAGAATATGTCTAAGGTTTCCTTCCTACTCACCTCTCCTGGTCAGTTAGCACACAATATTGATAATCAAGAACTATAACATTGCTGACCAAATTTTTCAAATTGCTAATTGGTTATGACAACCACTTTTTAAAACTTTTATGTTACGTACTTCTCATGCTTTCTTCAAATTGTGTCATCTTTTTTAGCATATAGTATTAAATAGGGAGATTTAAATTTATGCTTATAAGCCTATGCAGTGGCCTTTTTGTTAGGAAAATCTACATAGAAAATTATAAATATGGTCATAACTGTGACCTGCTTATGGCCTGAAAGTGAAGTTACACATGTGTAACTTTTCATTAACATAAAAATGCCAACTTATTGCAAAATCAATTCCCAGATTTTAAAAACTTAATGTAGGTATATTTTAAGCATTGTCAAGCTGTATTTGTGGCACTAACTTGTATTTTTATATAGAGCTGACACTGTATAAAAGGCATCGGAACTTGCTTTTTTTGGTAATAATTTAAATTCATTGGCCAACTGGGGAATGGAACAAAATTCTTTAGTTTAAAGGAGTTTGATTTATGCCATTCAGTTCACAATAGCTCTATGCTTTATGTCAATTTTGCCATCTGTGTTCTCTGTTTATAATCAATCAAAAACTCATTGGTTTGGTCATCTACTCTTGTTCATATAAATAAAACTAAAAGAGGGAAGATATACTATTTTCAAAAAATTACAAAAAGAAACACCACGAAGTCTATAAATCCATGCACACAAGCAATGATATTGTCTTCTATATCAATGGATTTGGAGATGTCATCAATGTATTTCTTATTACTAATCTTATGAGAATGACTGAGTCTAAAACCCAGGCAAATTCAATTTTATTTATACTACCAGTGGAATTCCAACAAAGAGACTTTTCTCTCAAATCTACAAAGGAGAAAAGTTCCATGTTGCCAAATATTCTATAATTCTAAACTTTTTCAAGTATAGTAAGTTGCTGTCTCGTAGCAATTGGACAATACTTAACATAGCCTAAGCTCTAAAATCTAAGTACAGTAGAGAAACCATGCTCTTGATTTCAGTGTAGTGTGCCCTATGTATGTAACAATCACTATAGAAAAGTAGGCGCAAATTCCCACAAACGTTCCCATCAAAATACCAGAAACAAAATCACGGCTGTTGTTTAAAGCTGAGCTTCCAGATCTCTATACAGATGAAAGGTTGAAAGGTAGTGTGGAAAGTGTGATCCCCTTGATTTTCATAGCTCTATCCTTTGGCTTTTGGGTGAGAAAGGAGGAAAGGAAATGAATAATGGGGGAAAATAGGAAAGACCAAGGGAAAACAAGAAATAATTTAAATAATAATGGTTTCTGGCATACTTTTCTCACTTCCTCTAGACACAGTTGCCATTATATCATTTCGTGATTGGAAGCAACCTTGACATGCATCTGATCTCAGTACATCAAAGTCTTTACATGTTATGTATTTTTATTTTATTTTTATCTTTTGAGAGAGAGAGCACACAAATATGAGCAGGGGCAGCGGGGATGGGCAGAAGGAGAAAGTGGGAGAGAGATTCTTAAACAGGCTCCATATTCAGCAAGGAGGCTGTGGAGCCAGATGCAGGACTCCACGCAAGGCTTGATCTCACCACCCTGAGATCATGACCTGACCTGAAAATAAGTACCCGATACTCAACCACTGAGCTACCCAGGAGCCATTGCATATTATGTATTTTTTTGAAAGCTGTCAGATGTGGTTGGAAGGAAAGCACACTGGAGGCAGGGTAATAATACCTCACATGTAGTATCTGATGTGGTGCAAATGTCACCTAATCTTTCTGAGTTTCACTTACACATTGGTAAAACAATACAAGAAAGGTATAAATACATATAGTTACCCAGACTGTTTTGAAGGAGCCAGTGAAAATATTTTGAAATCCCAAAGTGCCATCCAAATAGAAATGCAATGATTATTTTCCTTCACTTGCAGCAGAACTAAGACATTGGGATGTCAACTATAAATTTAGTTATCTAAAACAAGAAGCTTTATTGCTTTTTTAGATTCAGAACACACCCAGAGAAAGAAAGGACACTATCAAAAGGAAATGATGAAAGTAACGAACATTGCTTAAGCAGACATTCACAAAGAGAAAACAGGTTAAATGATAAGATATTCCACCCAATTACTTCAGCTATGTGGGGGCTAGGGAATAGCACAATCAGGATGAAAGAAAGGTAAAAATATATTTTGAAAAATAGTGAAGTTGGAGGTTGAAGTTACAAAATGTTCTAACTGCTGGAAATAAAGAACCAATACTGTGCCTAACATTGAACATTAAAATGAAAGCAGTTAGAATTTTTCAGAAACATAAATAATGTCCTTGGAAAAAAGAATGTCGTGATGTATCAATACACATTTATACAGTAATGTTCTCTTTCTTTGTGGAAAATAAGCCCCAAAACTGGATGTTCTTAGAGTGACAGGGGGTTTTGCTGCAGATCTGAGCAGAAACTTTGGGACTTGACTGGAACGGACAAGAGAGAAAATAGCCTGAGCATAACCATTCATGGCTGTGTGAAAAGGCTATTGATGAAGAATAGATACAATTAAGTCTAATATTTATTCAAATAAAATATTTTATTACTACAGTACAGACAGTAGAAGGACAATTAGGATATTTTTAATTTTTTTTTGACCCAGCAATTGCAGTATTGGTTACTTACTGAAAAGATACAGATGTAGTGAAAAGAAGGGCCATAAGCACCACTTTGTTCATAGCAACAATGGCCACAATAGCTAAACTGTGGAAAGAGCCAAGATGCCCATCAACAGAAGAGTGGATAAAGAAGATGTGGTCCATATATGTAATGGAATATTACTTAGCCATCAGAAAGGACGAATACCCAATTTTTGCATCAACTTGGATGGGACTGGAGGAGATTATGCTAAGTGAAATAAGTCAAGCAGAGAAAGTCAATTATCATATAGTTTCACTTATTTGTGGGACATAAGGAATAGCACGGAGGACATTAGGAGAAGGAAGGGAAAAATGAAGGGTGGAAAGCGGAGGGGAAGATGAACCATGAGAGAGCATGGACTCCCAGAAACAAACTGAGAGTTTTAGAGGGGAGAATGGTGGGGGGATGGCTTAGCCCAGTGATGGGTATTAAGAAGGGCATGGATTGTATGGAGCACTGGGTGTTATATGCAAAAAAGGAATTGTGGAACACTACGTCAAAAACTAATGATGTACTATATAGTGACTAACATAATTAAAAAAAAAGGAAAAATATTTTATACAAAGCAATAGTTAGAGGATAACTAAGACTAGCAATTAGCTATGCCAAACACTGGAATTTACACTATTTTTTTCCTTAATCAAGATATAATTGATATAACATTGTGTACATTTAGGGTGTAAAATATTGATTTATTTATTACAATATGATGATTAACACGAGAACATTCACCAATACCTGTGTCATGTCACATAATTATCATTTCTTTTTTGTGTGTGAAAACATATTTCTCTGCTGTACCAACACTCTTAAATTTCTGTAGCTACATTTTTTTCAAGTTTTTAATCATTATTTCAAGAATTTCCATTTTACAGGTATGTTTTCTGATTATTAAATCCTGACTGGCAACTGGATACCCCTGAAAATTATTTTTGCTGTTATCAGGTTACTGTGACTCAGTTCAGGTGATCAGACTGTTCTTAAAAATTTTTATCTTGGTTCAATTTTGCCTTTAACTTCTTACTAACTTAGTAACCTTGGTTATATAATTGACTCTATTTTTATGTTACTCTCCTTTTCTGTATAATAGGGAAAATGGTCATATATAGTATAAATTTGTTATAATAATTATATATATATGTTACACAGCATATGGCACCTACAAATTGTTTTATTTTTATTAAAATTAGATATTAGTAGAAATATTAATAAAATGCAATAAAAAGATATTAAAAGTAGGTTATGCTCTGGCAAGAAATCAATTTATGTTATTTTTTAATGATAATAATTTTTCACATTTCCTTTTTTTTTTCCTTTTGAGATTTTAAATATTTACTAGAGAGATCGTGAGTGAGAGAGAGCACAAGCTGGAGGACAGGCAAAGGGAGAGGGAGGAGCAGACTCCCCCTTGAGCAGGGAATGGGACATGGGACTTGATCCCAGGACCCCGGGATCATGACCTGAGCTCAAGGCGGATGCTTAACTGACTGAGCCACTCAGGCATCCTTTCGTATTTACTATGTAGACATTTTACTTTTGCAATCACATCAAAATTTAAAAATATATTTGTTATTAAAATTCAAATTCACAACTGTTTTTATAAACAGCTCTTTTTTGTAAATATTTCAATGTATTGATATGAGGGTCATTTCTTATAAACAAAATCTATGTTGTTTATGTATTTTGCAATCTTTGTTGCAACTATTTTGATACATTAATATGAGGATCATTTCCTGTAAATATAAATCTATGTTTATGGTTTTTTGCAAGCTTTCATTTTTAGGCATTAATAATCATCTTGGTTTTGAATGTTTGGATTTTTCTTGGATATCTTTTTGGGTAAGGGAGATGTATAGTTTCTGGGAGGTGATAGATCCTTTATCAATTTTGTTAACTTTTGTGTATTAAAACAAATTTATGTAATGAATTCAGTTTAAATTACAGATTTGGGTAATGTTTGAAATTGTTTTGAACAATGGTGGTAAGGGGAAAAATATGATTGAATATTGGTAAAGTGAGTGAACAAAATTAGAGAATAAATCAATCAATCATATATAGCGCCAAATATCAAACTACATTTTCTTATAAAACTTGAAAGGACTCATCAATAGGATATTTAAAACTATACTATATAAGAAACAGAAGTGGTTTTTATTTTTAGTTTCAAATGTAATGCTATTAAAGAAATGGTCAGTAATTTATAGGAAGGATGGCAATTTGGGGAAGTGAATATGGAAATATTTTGTTTTTAAGCAAACATCAAGGAAAAGTGATCTATCTTTCAAAGCAGTGGTGAATTATCTATTTATTAAAAACTACATTACAATTGCTCTCTTTCTTTCTTTTTTTTTTCCTCTTGGAATGAATAGAAAGACTATTCAAATTTACCTCGGTGTCTGTACTTTAGTTATAATATTTAATAACACATCCAGAGGACTTAGTTCCAAATAGCCTTAACTAAAATCATTACATACCACCTATTTAGCTATTGTAAAACTAAGAAACTTTCTTTGATTACACTAAAATTTAAGACAAGTTCCGTGGCATGAGGAATATTTTTATGGGAGGCCTGTTTTATACCTCTTATATTAGAAGGAATCCACCATCTTGCTATCCAAAATAAATCGTCATCAATTATAAGAGTATTATCTTGTCGAAGTTTATAAAATGAAAATTGGGAACTTTTTAAGGGAAAAATGTTCAGATGGCGTGTCATTCTTTTTTTTTTTTTTTCAAGGTTTTATTTATTTATTTGACAGAGAGAGAGAGAGAGAGATCACAAGGAGGCAGAGAGGCAGGCAGAGAGAGAGGGAGGAAGCAGGCTCCTTGCTGAGCAGAGAGCCCGAAGGACCCTGAGATCATGACCTGAGCCAAAGGCAGAGGCCTAACCCACTGAGCCACCCAGGCGCCCCTGGCATGTCATTCTAACACATCTCTCCCACATGAAGTCATCCCTGCCAAATGTTTTCAATACTTAAAATAAGATTTTGTTTGTTTCTAATAGCTTAAAACTTGGAAAATATATGTTTTAGAATTACAAAGTGAGTTATGGCTACTGACATGATTAATCTAGTGATATTAAAGTGTCACTTCCACATCTTATAGTACTGAACATGAAAATCTGAACCTTGTTGCATTTATTATGTGGAAAAGGATCTAAGGGCAATGCAAGCATTTATTGGCAGGAAACATTGCAAAGTCAGCCCTGCCACCTTCTGTTCTTAATGTTTCCTATCTGATTTCAAAGTCAAACCAGTTCCTATCTGGTTTCAAAGTTAAATCACAAATTTAAATATGTCATAGTATTAATCCTTTAACTAAATACCAATAGCTTTATTTCTAGAATATTATTAACTTTAACTTCCCTATGTTCGTTAATTCAGATGTGCAGAATAATGTATTTCTTTGGCCTATTTTTATTTTTTCAAGAAGTTCATATATAGACAACATAGGATACTGAGTGTGTATTTATTAAGTTATTGAGTCCTAAATAACCTACAAAATTAAAAGCTTGCTTTTACAGTATATGCAAACTATGATGGGAAATGGAATTCTTACAATATAAAATGAAATTTCAGGAAATTTTATTATCAGAGAGTATTGTGAGTCTGGATGCAACAGAATAGGGAGAATGGAAGATGAAAATTTTAGACCCTAAATATATCAAAGAAAAATTTGATGATGTAGACAGAACATTTTTTAAAGTGCCATAAGGCTTATTTTTAGTTTACTTAATTAAATGTCTTATGTCAAAGACAACATTTCAGATCAATTCTCACAGACACAGTATTGAGGAAAAAATACAAGAACCTGAGGAGATTCCAGATTGCTCCTATGAAGTAAGACAAGATCGAAACCCACACCTACAAGGACATCATATTCTTGTAAATTTTTTATGCTGGGAAAAATGTTTTAAAAAATCATTAAAATTGATGTTGACATATATATTATTAACTCTGCTATAATTCTTACATTATTGCCAATACCACGCAACAGAAATTTAGATGCAGGACAGAAATTAGCTTGGAATTTCATGACAATTTATTTTAGGACAAAAGCAGTAAAGTCCTTTAACCATTGTGAGCCCTGTCAAATGTAAAATCCACATTTTTCTTAAAGGAGCCTCTCCGTTTTGGATTATTTTTTTCTTATTTAATGTTGGAAATGACACCACTTGAAGTATTGCTTTGTCATAGAGGCCAAATATTGCATATATGCCTATCTGGCAAACCCCTCTTCTAAGTATGTAATAAACATGGGCATATACTGACATTAGTTAGGCTTTTTATAATGTCCACACCATAACCGTGACGACTCCTACTCCCTCACTCTAGATGTATCAGCCTCTTATCTTGTCTTTAATTACTACAGTTAACTCCTACCTAAGGGATTTTTCTTTAATTCTTCCCTATGCCTGATATCCTTTCTGTCTCTTTATGTATATCTCTATATGTATAAAACACATAGTTTAATTTGTCTCTTTCAACCTTCAAATGGATAAGGGAGATAATATGTCATCAGGGATGCAATTCCAATTTGAAGAGAGAGAAAAATAGTCGTTTTAGATGCATTCTTGTTTTGGACTATAAGGGCAGTATTACAAGCTTGGCCTCCCCAAAATATTCTCAGTGTAAAAATGGAAATGTTGACTAAAGAGGGTTGTAGTCATGATGCTGATACTGTGATTCGTGTGTGTGTGTGTGTGTGTGCGCGCATGTGTGCATGTTTTAACTGTTTTCTTGGCACACATACCCAAGGTCTAGTATCTGAGTACCTCTTCTCTCTCTCTTTTTCACCAATGACATTATCTCGCTGGGCACTCAAGAAAAACAGAAAAAGCTCCTTCGCTCCCTGTCACCAGGAAGGCCTGGCAACACACTGGGATTTTCCGAATGGGTCAGCTTTTTCTACTGCTCTCTGCGTCAAACTTCTTTCCCTAATCTGGCCAGATGCTCTTAGAGCACAAAATCTCCATTATTCACATTCTGCTGCAATTTTGTGACTGGTTGAAGTTGAATATCTTTAAAGATTTGTTCCATTATATTGGAAAAAAAAAGTCTGATTAAAATTTTAAAATACTCTGATAGATTTCCTGAGTTAGATAAGGACAAAAAATGAGTCCTGATGAAAGTGCCCGTGTCTGTGTAATGGACTGATCATTGTGTGTGTGTTTCTTCTACTTGTGCCTGGACAGTTGAGCCAGTATTTTGTGCCCTCCGAAGGGATTGATTTCTTTACAAAAGATATATTTAAATCTTATAAAAGTCTTCAAAGATGATCTGGCATTTCTTAACTAAATATTTGAGATCAGTTTGCTGATTACTTGATAGTTGATGACAGTTCCAAATAGCTTTTGACATCTGGAGTAACATATTCCTCCTCTGATACGAATAAGATGTTTCTCACCCTGGCACTGTCATTTCCTCTGGAATATCTCAGCGTTGTGCTGCTTTGATATATAAATACCAGCACCATGTATCTGATGCTGAATATTTTAAAATCAGATTTCTCTAGTCTTTTTCTGTGTTCTATGCTACATAACAGGACGTTTTATTTTTGGTCAATTTATAAGTGTCTAAAGTCTGATGCTTGAAATATTCAAAGCAGCCACATTAATGGGGATTTTGTACAAACACAAACACATTAATACAGCAGGAAAGCGGGGTTTAAGTCAGTTTATTGCATGGGAGACATCATTTCCATGAAAACAAATTGTGTGTTCAGCTGCCATCCTAGTGACAGTACAAAGAGCTAAAAGAGAATTATTGCTAAGAGTTCTGCTTTACTTATTAATGATTGAAAGGAAATTCACTGTGATACCATCAAGATGTGGAGGGTTTTGAATTTTTATCTTCCGAAAAGAAAGCTACAAAAAGCAGAAATGAGCGTTCCTGTTATTAGTTGTATTTATTTTAATAAGTAGAAAGGTAAATTCTGGCTATTTAGAAACAATTTGTATTTTATTTTAGTCATACGTTTTTCAACTTAGGAAAAAGCCCTTTTCTGGAGATACAAAGCCAAATATTTGCACTTTTTATTTCTCAGCTACACAACAGAAGAAAGGCTAAAAAAATAATTTTCCTGGTCATATGCTATTTTGTTCTCTATCCAACTGGAAGTGAAACATCTTGGCAGGAGATAAGATGTCAAAAAATGTGCTAGAGTTGAAGAAAATGCATAGAATAGTAGTTTTCTCTGGCTTCTGTGAATACAGTGTTCAAAGTATAGAATTTAGAAGGTTTATTTATTATCCTTTCTTATTTTTAGCCCATAGGGCTTGAATAAAATTATTCTCAAGTTTGTTTCTTGCTATTCCAATTTTAAAATGGAATATCTCTAAAGTACTTCAGGGTATTTTGTCTCAGTTTTTTATTCTATTCAACCACAATCCTTGAGCCTAGAATATATAGAAAAATGTGAGTGTATATATGCTCGTAATAACATGTGTGCATGTATGCACACTGAATAAGTTGAATGAAGAGTTGTTCAGCCAACTTGTTGGGCCATAGTTTGGAGGTTATTATACCAGAGCCTTGCAGAGGTTAAGCTGCACTTTAGGTAATACAGAATAACTTTATATTTACTTGAAATCCAGGAGATGAACCTGGAACAAGTGATTTTTTGCCTCCCTCCAACGTATAATAAGAACAACAAATATACATATTTGTGTTTTATAGATATATGTATATATTACATATATGCATATGTATATGCATAGTTATATATATTGTTATATCTATGTGGTTATATATAGTATTTTTCCATATATCACTCTGCTGAGCATAAATTTGCTTTCTTATAATTAAGAAAACCAGGCTTTTCAAGAGGCATCCTAAGGTGTTATGTTTGTTAATCAATTCCTTTCTAAGGGAGTTTATAGATTCATTGGACCGAGCTCTCTAGGTTAAAGAAATAAATCTCGAGTTTTAAGCAACAATGACAGGTGCATGAGATAATCTATTTTGACATATAGTTCTCCTGAGAACCTTTCAAATTCAAAGTCCTTTGTGTAGAGGTTAGTTAACTTCCTTGTGTACAATGTCAGCCCAGAAGACATCATCCAATTTGTTTTTCTTCCACAGTTTTCCTTCCTCCAGTTTCATCATCTGTGTGGAAGCTTTTCAAATTTAACAGCAAAGCAGACTTATTTCAAGTTTAGACAGTGTGATGCAGATGCACTGAGATCAACACCTCAGGAATCAGTAGCTTGGGACAGCTGTCTGGGGAACTAGGGAAGAAAATGAATTCTGTGACCAAGCATGTATGAGAAAATTGGGAAGGGGTGGTTAGTTATTTTTATTTCCTATGGAAATATTCATTGTAATTTCCGTGGCAAATAATTTTTGAATTTTTAATATGTCTCATACAGCATCTTCTCCCCCACCCCAAAATGCCTATAGACATATTGAGAATATTTATTTGGGTTCTCTGGTCTTCCCTTTTGTTCTCTGTTGAGGAAACATTTACCTGATCACAGAACCCAATTATTTTCACCAGCCGCAAATCTTTTAAGTGCTTAAACTTCTGTTATATTTCCTCTATTACCTACCAGAGCATAAAGCTCAATGTCCTAAGAGACATGATGAAATGCCTTTAATCCATCCATGACTCAAGAACATTTCTAGCCTGTGTTTTTTGTTAGCTGCAGTGTTGTTAGTGGGCTAAGTACGTGTATTAAGGCAATTTCAGTAAATATAAATTTTCAACATATATAGCATCTGGTATTTAGGCATAAACAGATGGCTCAAGTACAGATGTTTTCAGATATTGGCTACTATTCCATTGTAGATCATAAATCATGGTTACACTAAAGGCTCTTAAGCTAAAGAAGATGGATGTAAAATTTTCTTACTAATTAGGAAGGGCTTTAATGGTAGGAAAAAACAACAATAACAACAACAACTAAATCTCCATTTATTTAACTAGCTATTTTTTCCATACCATTTTGATTACACTCAAAAGTTATATAAAGGACAAATTAGCAAATCAAATAAATTCCTATGTAAGATGTACATGTAAAAGATGATGTGAATACCCATAAAAAATATAACTAATACTTACTCTAACTTTTCTATATGCCAGTCACTTCTCTAAGTTACAGATACAGATATATATATATATATAGATCTATATCCCAGAGCTCACTGTGATATGGAGAGGCAGACTATGTAATGTGACTTTCAAAAAAACAAAAAGCTTATATGTCATAGTTTGCATATTTGGATGTTTAATTACATGTCTGTCTAACTGCCCTTGTAGAGACCAGATCAAAGGGTGGATGGATGGATGGCAGAGATGTTCTGGTGGTAGACAAACATTTGGCATAGAAATGTTGTAAAGTTCTTTTTTTTTAAATGATATTTTTCATTATGTTATGTTAGTCACCATATAGTACATCATTCATTTCTGTTGTAGTGTTCCATGATACATTGTTTCCATGTAACAGCTAGTGCTCCATGCAATACGTGTCCTCCTTAATACCCATCATCCAGTTACCCTATTCCCCCACCCCTCCTTCACTCTAAAACCTTCAGTTTGATTCCCAAAGACCATAGTCTCTCATGGTTTGTCTCCCCCTCCAAATCCCCCCCTTCATTTTTCCCTTTCTTCTCCTAATGTCCTTCATGCTATTCCTGTGTTCCACAAATATGTGAAACCATAAGTCAATTCTTGACTTACTTCACTTAGCATAATCTCCTCCAATTTCATCCGTGTTGATGAAAATGTTGGGTATTCATCCTTTCTGATGGCTGAATATTATTCCATTGTATATATGGACCAAGACCTCCAGTTTTACAAGGTCTTGTAAACGGTCACATGATTTATATGTGACCTTAGTTTTCAATTTTCAGAGTATCCTTGTGATCTTAATGTTGTTCCTTATCTCACATTTCTAACCATTATAACCTCAGATATCTTAAGGACAGTTTAAGAATCTGATAACACCAGATCTTTCAGAAATTTTTATGAATACAAAGTCAAAGATAGTACTCTAGGACTTTTGCAGCAATCATGTCCGCAAGCTAAGTCCCAGTTTCTCCTTAGCAATTCCCTTACTTTCATATGAGCATTGGCACTTCTATGAACTTATTATACCCACCACAATAGAAAAGTTTTTGTTGCAATGCATATTCTGGGCCATATATTTGATTTAAAAACCAGCTGCCTAAATTCTCAGTAAATTTATGCCTGCATTAATAATTTCACAAAATTTGGAGATATGTAGTCAGTGAAACTGCATAGGAGGGACTGGGAAGAAGGGTCTCAAACAGAGTTGACAGAAGTGACAAACTAGAAGCCACTAGTTCAAAACAAAGTCATAGGCTGGGGCATCTGGGTGGCTTAGTCAAATAATGTCCAACTCTTGGATTTGGCTCAGCCATCTTGTGGCTTGTGAGACTGAACCCTGTGTTGGGCTCCCCGCTCAACGGAAGTCTGCTTGGACCTTCTCTCCCTCTGATCCTTCCCCTGCTTTCTCTCTTTCTCTCTCTTAAATACATAAATAAGTCTTAAGTGGAAAAAAGGGTCACTGGCAAGTTCCCTTGGATGTCAAACAACTTAAAAAGCATTAATTTGGAAGTTTTGAATAAAAATCTAGATGTCTTGTTTGTTGTAAAGAACATCTGGATATGTGGGTATGTTTTCTCATTGACTATAGGTAATCTTTGCCCCCTTTAGTATGGGATTTATTCTCTTATCACCTATTTTCCCCTCCTTCCAATGCAAAACCTGATTCAGGTTGTTCAGGTAACCTGCCTCTCTCTGTGGGTGTTTAAGGATAATGACTGTGTACTTGGTACTGCATTAGGTGCAACTTCCGCCGTCAGGTCTACCTGCTGAGTCTTGGACCAACATATGTGGCATTCTCATTATAAACTCACTTTCTCTTCCTTCCCTCATAAACTGTTGTCTCAGTCTATAAATGATAATCTCACCAAAACCCACATGCTACTTCAGATGATAAACTACACACCAGTAACAGTCATAATACTTTTTAACATATTACAATTGAACTACTTGCTCCTCTTCTCTAATTGTTCATACCATTGACAACTTCCACTGAAGAGGAGCTAACAGAATATAGAGTATTCTCCTAATAGTTTATTTGGCACTTATTTTGCTTTAGTTCATAGAAATTCTGTGTCTTCATCAGCAAGAAATCTCAACAGGAAGATGTGGTTTCACTGATGCAGATATTTAAAGGCATAAATGGAAAGTTGGCATCTAGCTGAATAGACCTGGCTCCAACATTAAGCATATCTTGCTGCCCAGTGTGACATGTATGTACTAGAAGAAAAACCATTGTGCTAATTGGCCTCATTAGGGAAAATCAATGCCTTGTTATTCCCCATCATATCCTTGGACCCATGATCTTCACGTTGGTGGAATAACAAATAGCTTCACATGCAGTGCCACACACCACACACAGAGCAGCACTTTCGTTCCTTATTACCTCAAATGGACCCACAGTCCATTCTGCATTGTGGATCTTGAAAGCCATCTTTCTGAGGAACAAAAAAGAAAAACCCAACACTTCAAGGAAAAATGGGGAGGCTGTGAGCTTAATCCACAGATTCCAGACATTCAGTGTTAGAACTTGATGGCCTTATTTTCTTACATCCTCTCACAGTTACTGTAACTCATTTTTCCCAAGTTATGTTTAGAGACCCCTTATAGGTAGGTGTATGAGTATGGCTGGTCCTCAGTAAATATTTTTAAGGAGGTGACTATCTATCTATTAATCTATGAATTGATTGATATATATATATATACCAGTTTGCTGTATCTTTGGGGGAAAATGCATAGCTGGCCTTCAACAAAGAAGTATATGAGCAATCATATATATATGTGTATATATATGTGCATATATATATACACACATACACATACATATGTGTATATATATGTACTTTATATACATATAAAATACATATTTGTTTTTCCCAGAGTAATAGCATTATGCAAAGAGGACATCTGGTTCTAGAATCAGAAGAGCTTGTCTCACTGTTTACTTGCCATAGATCTTGGGTTGTTTTAATTTTAATTGAGGACAAGTTAATGTCATTTTACAGAGCTATAATATTCAAATAAGTATCTACAAATAAATGTCTGCATAAATTTCTAAATAATAATAGATGAGAGTATTTAGTATTTAGCTAATATTTTACTGTATGAGTCCCTCAATTTTTTTTATAGCACTTGATCCCTGTACTTACCCAAGATTCCTGCTATGCCCAACCTGAATCAGACTGGTTCTGAATGGAGTACTTTACATTGATCTGTCTACCATGGAAGAAATGCATAGGTCAGTTTTTATATGCATAGGTCATACTTTACTTTACATTGATCTGTCTACCATGGAAGAAATGCATAGGTCAGTGCTAAGTAAACCCCCCTAAGTAAAGTAAATGAGTTGGTGCTAGGAAAATGCTGGTGTCCTGTCTTATCCTAAGTGAGATAAAAGAATGAAAATAAGAATAAGAACAAGAATAAATAAGAATAAAAAATAATTATGAGGTCAGAGTGCCTACCCTCTGCCAGCAATTGTATAAATGTATGATCTATAATTCTTAAAAACACTGTCTAGTAGGATTTATATCTTTGGCCAGAGACAAATGAAAGAGGTCAAATTTGTCATTCTCCAGTGTTTGTCTAAGGACTTTGTGCTGTACAACTATCTTTCTACTTTTGGAGACACAATCACTTAACTGAAGAAAGAATACTGAAGAGGATGTCAAAATCAAGTGGGATTTAGCAGAAGGCATTTGAATGTTTTCATACACATCACCAAGTGATCGTCTGCTTGGACAACACCAAGGGTTGGGATAACACACTTTTTACCAATCAGTAAACCATGAAAGTGTTTGAAGCAACTGAATAATTCTAGAAAGAAACACACTACCATGATTCATGTAGTAGAGTGATTTATACTAGCTTTTCCAGATGCATTAAGAAAGGTTTACTTCTTATTTTTGTCAAGTCTAAAGCAATTCAGATGCCCTTCTTTTTCTTGTAGCTTGTATAATGTTAGCAGGGAAAGCGAGAAATGGAAGATGCATGCTAGTTTTCCATTAACACAAGTCACTTCCTCTCATAGTCTATTGGCCAGCTCTAGTTAAATGAACTGCCCTGATTGCCAGAGAGACTAGGACATTTTGATCTGCATGTGGATATTTTTGTGTCTTATATACTTTACCACACTTTGGTTTCTGTTTAGGTTTTTATTTCATGAGGAAATGTCTTTATACCAAATTATGTAAATGGCTGAACCATTTATTATTTTAAAGCTGAAAGGTATTCATTGTCACTATAGATGCTAAAGTTTGTGTATTCCCCTTATGAATGGGAAACCTTGGAGCTCAGATCTTATTCACAGGCTTTATTTTTTTCCTAAGTTATCAAACCGTCTGCAGTACAATGCAGATCAATATGATGTACTGAGGAAGCAACATCATATGATGTTTCTTGGGATTCAGAATGATAATGGCATTATCTCCTTATTGTCCGTACAACTGCATTATAGAAAGTGTTCAGTTCTTCCACAGCATTGTTTCTAGTAAGATACTTTCGTTTGGAATGTGAGCCCCGAATGACCCAAACTTCTATTGATTAAAATTTTCTTATCAGGATTGAATTCAGACTAAAACAAATAAATTCAACTATATTACATATATATGATATAACCTGGCTTGAGAAAGTAGAGAAAAGGTATTTGATCTAAATAATTTTGGACAACAGTTTTGCTTGGATACTTTAAGGAAAATGACTAAAAGAACTGTACATTTTGCTGGACTCTAGTTGGTAAATGTGTTTCCTATAAGATGTAGGCTAACATTTGGAAATCAATGTGTGTGTGTATATACTAGGGTAGAACAAATAAGTAAAATGTAGATAATGGGAGCCAGGTTTCTTACTGTCAGAGGAAGAAGGTAGAAAGGGAGAGAGAGAGGGAGAAAGAACAGGAGTGAGCCTAGAAGAAACCCTGTGGGGCTAGATGAAAGAGTTATCAGTGTGAGCTCTGGAGGTTTTTTGTTTGTTTCTGTTTTTTAAATTTTTAAAAAGATGTTATTTATTTATTTGAGAGAGGAAGAGAGAGAGAAGGAATGGGGATGGAGGCCGAGGGAGAGAGAGAAGCAGACGCCCCACCAAGCAGGGAGCCCAACATGTGGCTTGAATCCCAGAACTCTAGGATCATGACCTGAGCGGAAGGCAGATGCTTAACTGACTGAGCCACCCAGGCACCCCATGAGTTTTGTTTTTATAAATATATAATATCCACATAGGTAGAGCAGAAATAAAATAGGTATGTGTATATATATACAGATTAGTATAGCCCACCCCATGTTGGAATTGGGCCAGAGAACCCAAAAAGGGCCCTATTTGAATGACCTCTGAAAAGATCTTCAAATCAGGTCACATTGTAAAGAACTGAGGGTTAGGACTTTAACATAGGAATTTGGTAGGGACACAGTTCAACTCATGACACCTATTCATGTACACACCTTCAAAGATTTCCCCCCATTCTCAGCGTGTGTGTGTGTGTGTGTGTGTGTTTGTTATTTAGGCTATTCCAGGAGAGCATAAGTGAACACAAAGTCAAGCTGGGACAGAGAAGGTATGGTTCTCACATAGTCTCCTTCTTAGCAGTTGCTGTTAAGAAACTATCAGCTTGAGAAGTTAGTTTTAAAAAAAAATCTCTGAAAACTTACAAAATGCATTAAACTGGAAGGCAACAGAAGTCTTCCTATGGAAGCATAATTCTGTTTGATTAGATCTTACCAGAGACAAACTTAGCAACAAAAATATACCACTTTCCATTCTGGCAGTGACTCGGCATATCATTTATAATAAAGGCAAATTACCTACTAATTCCATATATTATACATGGTCATACACATCCAAAGGCAAAGTTTGTCTTCCTGTTTCCTTATAATAAAAATTCATTTCCATCTGCGCCCCAGCAAGGCAGAATTTCCACTTTTTTTTTTTTTAATGCTACGTTTTGACAACACTTATACTAGGGATCAATGGATAATATAACACAGTGCCATATGATCGTCATATATCTCATAGATAGAAATATCAATTCCAGTGCAATGGAAAGGAAGAACATTTGAAACCATGCCGAAAAAGAAATACACATATGCCAAAACATATTGGATACTACTGTATTTAAAATATTCTGCACATCTGTTATTAATCTTCCTCTGCTATGCAAAAAATAATTATATTAGCTACTGAAAAATCAGGAAAAAATAGAAGTCAGAATCCTGAGGGATGCTGTAATATTCCATAAATATTCAGGCCAGCTGGGCCAGTTTCTCAGGCTTTGAGAAAGGCAAAACTTTATAATGCCTACAGTGGCTTTGATGCTGTTTGCCTGAGAAGTGACCTATTAGTAAGGGGAGTTAAATAAAAGTGCAAACAACAGAGGATATAATCCATTTATAATCCTAAGGCCAGGGTTTCTGTATGCTAATATTTCCAAGGAACTTGGCAAGGAATCAACAAACTAATAGCTCCCTGCTTCCATAGTATCTGAGCTCTTATAGAGGACAGATCTCAGGATCAGGGATGTCCTTAGTGTAGTTCCTAAGAGAGAGAAATGTTTCATGTTAAGAAAAATAAGCTATATTCTGGTGGGAAATAAAACCCCAATAAGAAATCCTAATTTCAGATTTTTTTTTTACAACTTTGGAGTGCAAGTATGCCAATAGAAATAACTGATGATAAAGCATTGTACGTTGTATGTTGCTTTACTTGATAGACTAACTCCCAGAATTCCAAGTCAGATTTTTATGCTTTTCAAGACACAGAATATTAACGATAATATCTTTAAACCCTAAAATCACTTAAGTGTGTAACCTGATCCTTTGTGCACACAGAATGACTCGCTGAATGTGTTTTGCAGTATGCAGTTTTGCAGGTGCAAGTTCATTGGGAATTTCTGCTAGCAGAACAAAAATCACAAAATCATGGTTCTACAAATATCCTCAAATTTAAAATTGCTCAATTTAGACTTTTCTCTTTTTCTTTAAAGCAGCTTGTTGCTTCTGGGAAGATTATACACCTCATGGATGCCATTTGTAAAGAAGCTTCATGATCATATCTGTCTTCCTTCCTTTTTCCCTTGACCACATTCAATCAGGCTCTTCTGAGCTCTTTTGCAAGATTTTTGTATTTTTTGATTTCTCTGTTCACCTCTATATTGACCAATTTTATAAAAAATCCTGCCAAGTCAGTTTAATCGGAATCGTCCGCCCAGGAAAGCTGACCAATCTTGGCATCTAATCCGATTCCTCATTCTCCACCATCCCTCAGGGGCTGTCCAATCACCATGACCTGCCTTAGAAAGAATCCTGTTGGGTCTGTTTAGCTGGAATCCCTCTCTTATCCCTGATGTTTCCTCTTAATTAATTTTCTATACAACTGTACACCCCACCCCTAGTCCTTTGGTATAAATTCCCACTTTTTCTTGTTGTATTCAGTATTGAGCCCCAACTCTTTCCACCACTGCGAAGCCACATTACATTGGTCCTCACACCTACTCTGACAGTTACCCTGAATAAAGTCTACCATATCATCTTTAACAAGTTTCAGTAATATTTTTTTTCTTTATGACTTCCTCCTTGCCTTCCTTCCTTCCATCTAGCCTTCTTTCAATCTTTACTTCCTTCTGATCTTGTTCTTTTTTTCTTCCTTCTTTCCTTTTTTTTTTTTGTAATAATAAAAAATGTTTATTAAAGGTTGATTTTCCAGGCACTATATGTTGCTATGTGAGACATGTTTGTTTTGGGAATGAAACGTTTCTAAATTATTGTAATAGATAGAGCAGATCACAGAACGACCATGGAGAAAGAACTCACAAGAGGGAGATGGACTGTACTCATGTTATAGGGCCAGAATTTGATTAACATTATCTAAAATATATTAATTCAGAGAAAGGAGTATGTGTAAGTTTACAAATTGATTCCCAGGTTATTCATTCAGTATGACAATACATGTAACATTCATGGTTTATTTGTGTACAGTTTAGTCTAATTTAAAGGTTTAATGCTTCTCTAGAAAATTAAAATTAATAACATTCATCAAAACTTAAAAATGGGGGCATCTGGGTGGCTCAGTGGGTTAAGCCTCTGCCTTCGGCTCAGGTCATGACCTTGGGGTCCTGGGATCGAGCCCCGCATTGGGCTCTCTGCTCATCAGGGAGCCTGCTTCCCTGCCTCCTGCCTGCCTCTCTGCCTACTTGTGATCTCTCTCTGTGTCAAATAAATAAATAAAATCTTAAAAAAAAAACTTAAAAATGCTCTCCTATGAAGTTATAATAACTTAGAAACCTAAAGAAGGAAGAGACATTCAGGAGTCATGTATTTAGTCATAACTTCAATAGTCAAACAAGGAAAGCAATCATTTTATGCATTCATAAAGCAACTACTGTTTGATGTGCATGATACAAGGCAGAAAGTGTGGTGTAAATATGAAACCATGTGATTACTTAGAGGCGATACATCACATTGTTTTAGGTAGGGATAATAAAACAAAAAGAGTGAAGGTCATTTCCAGCATAAGGCAGTATGTGATGTTTATTAAATAGTAATAGGAACAATTCAAAAGGAAAGGAGGTCTCTATGGGTCAAGCTGTCAGGGAAACAGAAATAAGAATCAAGTTAGAATTTTAAGAATTGCTAAGATTTTGTTCATAATCTAAGTTAAAACATATCTTAGGCAAATGAAGAATATTCTTTTTTAAGGAATATTCTTACATCCTGCTGTAGACTATAAAATACCAGGTTACCTGACCCCTCCATCACCACTATCATACATTAGCATGTGCATGACTGTATACGTGAAATAACAATATATCTATTAGTCTCTGCCCCCCACTCCTTCCTGACCCAGAGTTCCACAAACTCTTATAAATTCCTGAGTGATAAGACCACTGGGAGCATATTCTGTTCTAATGAGGTGACTAGATGGGCTTGTTACACAAAGTAGGGATATCTTCCCATTATTCAGTTCTCTCCACCAAAGCCATACAAACGTAAACAAAGATATTTTGCCTTCATTTGTCCATCATCTCTATCATCTTATGTCAATAAATTACTTTCTCAAAGCAATCTAGAGTATTTAGGTTTTGTCACACTTTTCTGTGAGAAATGTATACTTTATTCATACAGAGTTTATCATTATACTTTAAATTGGTTCAAGGTGGGCTACATGATAAGAAAATGAACCTTAGTAGTATGAAATGTGTTGAATTTTTTTACAATATGTATATATATTTTTCATTAATTTGAGAAGAACCCTCTACTTGTGATGCTTTTATTTCTTTAAATATCCTTTTATTCTAAGCAGCACTGTAAGATACTCTTTTTTTAAAATGATGACTTTAAGAACAGAATATGTCATTAGACAAAAAATGTACTTTCATATGGCCGACTAGTATTCTTTTTTTAATATGGACTATTTATTTAAGTTTTCTGTCACCAACAAAAATCTATATTGGACAAGTATCAAGTATTTAACAAATACTTGATGAGCCAAACTAAATATCCCTTAAATAAGACTCATCAAATAAATTTTTAAAAGCTGCTTTTTTTCCAGTGACTGCTTATTTGTTGAATAATAAAGTAAGACCATTTCACAAAATATATTAAGTGATGAATAGTGGGGGTTGCAATTAAAGTTCATTATCTGCTAGATGGCACTGTCATATTTCTTTGGCTCCATGTTTTGATTTCTTTCACTTTTGCAACCAGAGATCTAAGCTTTCATCTTCAATCTCTCAATCACTCCCATTTATCTCCCCACATTTCACCTTGAAGCCAGATTTAATAACTAAGCTTTAAAACCTGAAAGCTGGGGCAAGGCCTTATCTTTAGCAACATGAATAATGTCACAATTCTCAAAAAAGAAAATGCCCTCAACTTCTAGAGCAAGATTAAATTATATACTTACTCTAGGTTCTGGGCAGAGAAAAAGTCAGTGGGCTATTCCAAATCATCTTTATTAGCCATACTATAAAGATGTCATCCAGGACCATGTATTATTGATGCCTTTATTGTTTTCATACTGTGATCAATAACAGTAGTATAAAATTTCCCACCAGTTACTTGGTCATCTTGTAGTCCTATGGGGTAACATAGAAAACTCAAGAAGATTTGCAGTTGAAACATTATTTACAGGAATGCATCCTTTAGATGCTGAGCTAATACAGTACTCTTCTTGATTTACTAATGAGATAGAGTCTGTGAAAGAGTAATAGCAAATATGCACTCAGAGTGTATTTCCATAGCTTTCCTTTTCCCTTGGCTCATCATTTTATTACTGAATTGGATAGCAAAAACTAAATAGCCTTTGAGCCTGCATCAGCATTTCTATAGCTACTCAAAATATATGTTGTCCTGCTATTATTTTATTTTAGATCATAACCTTTTTTAGTTTCTAAAATAAATTTGATATTATCTCAGTGCTAATCATTCAAAGCAGGTGAGTCTTCCCAGAAGAAGAGAGTGCCCTAGAAACATGAGGGTCAAATCACAGAGCACACAGATAAGCAAGAGTTTCCCAGGCTTGTCATGATTTAATACTTTGAAAAGTACCACATGTGCCTTCCTTAATACCCCTCACCTGGTTACCCCATTCCCCCCCTTGCCCCCCTTCCTCCCTTCTGTAACCCTCAGTTTGTTTCCCAGAGTCCAGAGTCTTTCATGGTTTGTCTCCTTCTCTGATTTCTTCCCATTCAGTTTTCCGTCCCTTCCCTTGTGGTCCTCCACACTATTTCTTATCTTCCACATATGAGTGAAACCATATGATAATTGTCTTTCTCTGCATGACTTATTTCACTTAGAATAATTGTCTCCAGCTCCATTCACATCAATGCAAATGGTAGGTTTTCATCCTTTCTGATGGCTGAGTAATATTCCATTGTATATATGGACCACATCTTCTTTACCCATCATCTGTTGAAGGGCATCTTGGCTCCTTCCATAGTTTGGCTATTGTGGACATCGCTGTTATGAACACTGGGGTGCAAATACCCCTTCTTTTCACTACATCTGTACCTTGTAGGTAAATACTTAGTAGTGCAGTTTCTGGGTCATAAAGTAGCTGTATTTTTAACGTTTTGAGGAAACTTCATACTGTTTTCCAGAGTGGCTGTACCAGCTTGCATTCCCACCAACAGTGTAAGAAGGTTCCCCTTTCTCCACATCCTTGTCAACACTTGTATTTTTCTTTCTAATGCATTATGGCTTCTCCTGTTTCTTGGTGATCTTAACAAAATTTTGCCACTACAGCACTCCTTAGTTTATATATCTGTATTATGAATATATATAAATATGCCTTAGTTCCAAACATGCTTAAAGACCAACTGGCTATTACCTGTTTTTAAATGTTACAATTTAAATGCTCACTATTGTGAATATATCTGCCTTTTCAAAATTATCAGGTTTGGGGTACCTGGGTGACTTACCCAGTTAAGCATCTTACTTCAGTTCAGGTCATGATCTTGGGGTCCTGGGATGGAGCCCTGCACTGAACTCCCCCTTGGGGCAGAGTCTGCTTGTCCCTCTCTCTCTGCTCCTCCCCCTGCTCCTGCTCTTTCTTTCTCTGTCTCAAATAAATAAATAAAATCTTTAAAAAAATCATTATATTTAACTTACCTGAAAGTAACTTATTTAGCATGTTTGCTTTTATGATATTCAAGAATTTGGTATTTTGGTTTATGTGACTTTTGAATAATAAAACAATTGTAAAGAAAATGAGATAGATATTTGAATTGTTTCTAGTCTGATGGACAATGTCCCTGAAAAATGTATATATTTAGTATACCTACATTTATTTGTGTATTCATTTTTATTTTTGCATATATCTTACATATTTTGAGTTTATATATTCAGAAAAATATAAAAATAGAGTGTACAAAATGCATGATATTGGCCATGTAAATGAGTTTCCAACTATGAACAACTGGCTTAAAAAAATGGCGAAGGTATATGGAATTTATTTTGGTAAGAATATAAGATCCATTAATCTCTCCAGAAACAGTATTTAAAATACCCTTTGGTAACATGATGTTTATTTGTTATATTGACTACCATGTAACTAAAATGGGTACAATTCTCTACATTTGATCAAAGACACAGTCATTCCCCCAAAACTAGCACAATTCATATAATTTTAAAATAGTGTGTAATAAATACTTTGGAGTCTCAAGGAAAATGTCTGAACAAATAGAGAATATCAATAAAGAGCAAGCAAACCAAACAAAATTTTTGGGCCTTTAAACGTTGATTAACTGAAATGAAATAGTCGTTACTAGAGGATTTCAGGATCCAATTTGAACAGGCAGAAGAATCAGGGACTTGATGATGATGAATTGCAATCATCTAGTCTCAGAAAGAGGAAATAAAAATAAAAATAATGAACTAAGACTTGTGAGATACCATCCGTGAACCAACAGTAGTATAATCAGAACCCCAGAAAGAGAGGAGAGAAAGAGTGGGGCAGAAAGAATATTTGAAGAAGAAATGACGGAAAACATCCTATATTTGATCAAAGACATGTATCTCTTCTTTGAGGAGATTAAATGAAACTACAGAAGGAGGCACATTATAATCAAACTGTTGATAGTCAAGGACAAAAGGGGAATCTTGAAAGCAATGTAAGAACCGTGACTCATCATGTACAGGGAATCCTTGATAAGATTAACAGCAGATTTCTCATCAGAAGCCATGGATGCTATAGGGGAGTGGGATGATATTTTTAAAGTGTTGAAGGAAAAGCAGGAAAGAAGAACCTGTCAAGAATTATGTATGTGGCCGATTATCCTTCAGATATGAAGAAGAGAATAAGCTATCCCCTGGTTAAACAAATAAAAACAGCTAAAGGAATTCTTTGCAGGTAGACCTGCCCTACAACAAATGCTAAAATGAGTCCTTCAGGCTGACATGAAAGGATGATGGACAGTAACTTGAAGCCATATGAAGAAATAAAGAACTTTGTAAAGGTAACTGCATAATAAAGTCTGGTATTACTGTATTGGTTTGTAACTGTTCTTTTTATTTTCTACATCATTTAAAAGATAGATACATGAACTAATTGTTATAAATCTATGATAATGTGAAAGTAATATATAGAGATGTAATTTGTGATAGCGACAGTGTAAGGAGGTATATCTAAAAGGACATGGATAAACATTAAATACATATTTCTAAGTGAAGTAAGACAATCTGAAAAGGCTTCTATATGGCTGCAACTATGTAACCCCCCGGAAAAGGCAAAACTATTGAGAAAGTAAAAGGATCAGTGGTTGCTAGGTGTTAGGGAGGAGAGAAGGATGAATAAGTATAACACAGAACATTTTTATGCATAGAACTATAATGTTGGATACATGTCATTATACATTTATCAAAACCCAGAGATTATATAATACCAAATGAGAACTCTAATGTAAACTATGACTTTTGGGTGATGGTGATGTGCCAGTAGAGTGATAAATTGTTACAACAGTATGGCTCTAGTGGGGATTTTGATCGTGGGAGAGCCTGTGTATATGGGATATTAGGGGATTAGGGGAAATCTCTACACCCTCTCCTCAATTTTGCTGTGAACTTGAACTTAAAACTAAAATTCAAATCCCATTTAAAAATGTGCTACATAAAGCCAATACAGTGTTTGAAAAAGTTAGACTAAAACTACTGAGATAGTTGTTATATTTAACGAGAGTTTTGTCACTTTTTTTTTTTTTTTTTTTTTGGTAGCAAAAAGTGAGGGATTTCATGGAGACCAAGGTGGAAGAGAAGAAACCAAGCAGAGCAAATAGAAATCTCTCATGGAAAGAGATGATGTCTTATACTCACCCCAGGGCAACAAAGTGGAAGGGTTATAATGGAGCTTCCCTGGTTTCAACTCTGAAAGCCGAACATAGATACCCTATGGTGAGAGAAATAAAACAATCTTGCCTCACACTGCTGTGAGCCTTCTTTCTGTAAAACCAACATCAGGTTGTAATTAGAAGTATACTAGGTTGGATGACTTTGAAAATAGGGCCCTTCTTCCATGGCAAGACAAAAGGCACTATTTCCACTGAGTCTATCTTAGGAATAGCTTATTCTCAATGTGCACCACAGTAACGTGAGCCCTATCCTTGTATCCAAGAAATCAAATCATTTCTAAGTGGCTGCTAACAAGCCAGTATTTTTTTTTTTTTTTTTGGTCTAGTATCATGTCAGAGTGGTGCGATTTGAAGGTATAACCTTTGGTGTTTACCCAGTGATTTCTTTTCTAGATACAAGTGCTTCCTGGGTCATTAAAACAGCAGTATGCTTAAGAAAATGTAAAATTACATAGGGAAAAAGCTGACAGTTATCTTTCTCTTAGATTTACACAGCTGGTTCTTAGAGCAGCAGTGGACCTCTTGCATCAATTGGAAAGTTGATTTCAATCAACATTGATTGCCCAGTCTGGACCATTAAGTGCATAAGCTGTTTTCAGAAAAATGAAATATGATGGATGTGGAAATCAGTGTAGGGAAGGAAGCTAAGGAACAACAGGAAGAAATCAAGGGTCCTGAAGTAAACAAACCCATTTACAACTGTTTGCTAATTAGCTTTTTTTTTCCTTTAAGTTCAGCATTTTTGTTGATTGTTCTTTTCTTCTTCACAGAATCTGAATCTAGAGAATCTGAAATGCAATGCGTCCTAAGAACTATATAATAGTAAAGAAATTCATAGTATTCCTAACATTCCCCAAGTTAATGCAAGTTCTGCTTCCTCGGGGAAGTAAGAAGAGAGAGTACAGGGAACCCCAAGTGTCTT
Organism: Mellivora capensis; assembly: GCA_004024625.1. Taxonomy (NCBI): domain Eukaryota; kingdom Metazoa; phylum Chordata; class Mammalia; order Carnivora; family Mustelidae; genus Mellivora; species Mellivora capensis. The sequence goes on along the minus strand of PISX010002370.1, from coordinate 83,417 downwards.
AAACCCACAGGAGGAGAGGAAGGACACTTAGACATTTGCATTTGGGGGGCCTAATGAAATTTTGTTCACTTCAGTATAATGCTTTCATTTTCCTCATAATCTGGAATCTAAATATCCTTTTTAAAGCCAGTCGAGTGTCTTCCCTACTTACACACTTACTGTTTCCTTCAAACAATGGGGGTACAACTGTTTAGAGACCCCTGAAACCCATCTCCCTTTTATTAACAACCAATAACAGCAAAAGTAGAAATGGAAGGCATTACGAGTTTAGAATTTCTTGGATGAGTTTACAGTGAGGTTAACTGTACATGTTATGCTGGTTATCCTACATATTTTGCCCTATTTCCCCCCCAAAAAAGCTTAAAACAGCACCAGAAAAAGAGAGCAAAGTTCCATAAAGCTGGGAAAGACAGGGAGAAATATATTTATAGAGAGAGATAGTTCACGTGGCAATCTTCATATTGCCAATGGAACAAAAACATATCTACTATTTTATCATATAGAAGCAGTAGAAGGCAATTCTTTTTCTTCTTTTTCTTCCAACAAAGAGCTTGAAAACTATTTGGTGGTTTCCAAGAAGTCATTTTTGGTACTTTTATTTCCATATTACAGGCTGTTATTTCCTTCTGGATATTTCCCTTAGTTCATTAGAAGAGACAGGGATTCTTTATTTCCATGCTAATATGCTGCTCTTAATATCCTGTTTATACTCCTCAGATCCATAAATGTCCTCAGCCTTTCATTTCTTATTTCAGTAATATGGAGCATATGTATTTAACTAAAGCCCTAACTTTAATCTTTATGCTGCACAATTATAACACAGTTTTGGTTTAATGAATTATAAAATCTTAAATAGCATAAGGTATAGGCAGGCATATTTCTGCAAAATGTATTTGTGAATCTTCTCTGAACATTCAAAATATGGATTCAAAAATTGCAGTGGGATTGCAGCTCTACTGAAATGAACTCAGATATATACAGAAAAAGAAAATTTTCTTTTCTCAAGAGCTGAGCTGATCTCTTTTATAAGCCATCACAGAGCTCTATTAGTAGAGAAATATGTCTTTACCATTTTAAATAATCTTTTGATTGCAATATTTTTCTTTCATTATGGATGATTCTTTTGGGTAACTGGGCATGTAGTTAATCCTTCCATGTTCTTCACTTCCATTTCCCCAAAATGGCAGAGTGGTATACGAAGTGTATTATAGGACTAGTGATTGGTCCTGACTGTTGCCTGGGAACTTAAGTAGGAGGGATGCCCATCAAGACATGTACACCTGGCCTTTCCACATTGCCATGGCTTCCTTAAAACTTAGTGGCTGGATACAAAGTATAAATATCCTAAGAGGGAAATGGCAAAGTAAAAGTGGCTTTGCCTTTTTGAAACCAGCTTTGAAATTCATATATCATAATTTATATGATTATTAATATAAATTATATTAATTTATATATAATAATTTATATTGATTGATTAGGAATAGGTCATGAAGGCCAGGCCACATTTAAAAGAAGGGAAATTAGGATTTACCTTTTGATGGAGAGAAGTGCCAATGAGTTTGCTGTCATATTTTTAAATTATCATAATCTGCCACCCATTTCTATTCTTCCCACATGTCAAATATACTAACCCCTTTCCCAAGACCCCAAGAAAGTTTCATTTATTATGGAATCACATTCAGCTTAAAGTTCAGCATTTCATTACTTAAATTATGTCCAGATGTAGTCTTTTCAAGTATGGTTCCTTCAGTACAGCCCCTCCGGAACAATTTTCCTGTGTCTGAAGACCTGGGAACTGTAGAGAAAAATGACCTGTTCCTCTGCAGATCCACTGCCCCCTGCCAACCACCCCTCCCCCCCACAACCCAAAAGATACAAGATGGTGAGACTGGACTAGCAGAGCTATTACAGACCATCCCATTCAAAAAATGGAACACATATAAAGCAAATACAAAATCCAGCCAAGACCATGCTGCCGGCTCTTTGATTAGGGCTCAACCCTATGGCCTAGGAATGATTTTGAATGGCTCTTGGATGCACCTTCAAGGTTCTTGATTCTACTGTCTGAATTCTCTTGTCTCTTGCATTATAAATGATTGGTATTTGCAGCTGAATGGCCTTCTCAGCATCTGCCATGCCAATACTAGTTCAAAGGTCAATACACTTTATTTTGTTTTGCCTCTGTCTTAGTTCAAGCTGGCAATGATGTGCCAATATGTTGTCTTAAAATTCTTTTAGGTTTTCTGTGAGTATTAATAGCATTTGTTCCACTAGACAAAAGCCACACTCACAAATCTCATCAAGATGTGTTCATCCCTATTGTTAGAAAGTAAACCAACGTGCACTAAAATGTTCAGAGTTTATTTGACCAAGTATGGATTTGAATTGGGCAGTGCCTGACAGAAAGTGGTTAGGAGTGCTCCACTGACAAGAGCTAAGGACAAGATTACTATAGAGAATATACAGAAGCAAAGCCAAGCAATTATTTGATTATTATAGTTTAAGCAGTCGCTTTATTTGAGAGTCTCCTTGGCCGTGTTTGGTTGTTCTTAGTTTTCACTGTCTCGGATTTGAGTGTACTGACTCTGACTTCGGTTTGCTGTGAAGACATTAGAGCCACCTGTCGAAGGGTCTCCTGGTTTAATTACTTTAACACTACCTTTGGCTTCCTGTCAGTTTTGAGGAGAGGTTCTATTCTGTAATGAAGAGCATCTCTGTGGCATGATATTAAGATGTTAAGAGGGACTGTTGTTTGTTGGAAGTACCACAATAAGTATATCCATGATCTTAACAAAGGGTTTTATACCTGAGTTGCTTCTGGAAGCAGTACTTTCCTGATAATGCCCTGGATTTGATCTCAGCTCAAAAAACATTTTTATTTTTTCAGAATCATTTGCTTAATGTAGAGTATGTGGATGACAAATGGCTTTATTGTCAAACCAGACCCTGAAATTCTATTGCCTTAATGCTAAAAAAATGTTTTCTTTATGCTGTTTTCTTTTATGTTTTAATATGAGCAACTAGAAGAAGCCAGATGGCAACTTTCACGCTTTGTCTGGAATATTCTTAATTAGATCATCAAGTTCATTTTTTAAAAAATTTTTTGAGTTAACAAAGGTGACGATATCATTAAACTTTCCACCTCCTGATAACATTTTTCTCATGTTCCTTTCATCTCCCATCAACGTTCTTTTGAAGTGCCACCAAGCTTCTGCTCACAGTCTCTGTGACTCTCAGTGTCCTTCTAACTTCTCCCACCACCTGGGCCTAAGCCACTCTCTCCCATTCTAAGTGTTTTACTATCGTAGCACTGCTCCTGGTTACCTAAGTTCATTCCAGGCATGTATTACTGTGAAACACACTAATGCAATATTTAGTGTTTGGAGGAACTTTTTATTTTTCAATCACGGATCTTCAGTTTGAGCAGGGCTTTGGGGGTACAGCTTATTTTTGCTTCACTCAGTGTTAGGTTGGAATTACTGGATGCTAGAAGCTAGACTCAGGAATGATCCGAAGGTTGATTTGTCACATATCTCCTGGTCTCAGTGTTGGCTGGAAATTGTTAACTAAACTTGTACTGCTGGGTAATATGACATGTGGCCTCCCTGTGAGGCTTGGCCACTCACAACAGGATTGTTGGTTTGACAAAATGAATGTCCGAAAGAAGGAATCAGGCCTTTCCTAACCTAGCATCAAAAGCTGGACAGTTTCTCTTCTGTTAATTCTGCTTATTAGCAGAGGTTCATGTAAGCTGGCCTATATTTAAATGGAAGAAAAAGAAACTCCATTATTTGATGGACAAATATCAAGGAATTTACAGGCATATTTTAAAACCAGACTTCTATTCGTGACTATAATATAATTCTCTCTTTTATACTTTCAATGCTAGTCCTTGCTGTACTAAGTAGCATATAACATTTAGAAAATGCTTCTTCCCATTAAATCTTACTTTTGAGATGTTCAAATATCTCTTTTTACGTAATTAAATTTCAAATTTGACCCATTCTCTTTTTATATTTCTTCTATAACAATCAAAATAACTGCAGCACATGTCCTCAAGAAGATAAGCAGATGATGTTCAGAGTGATGATCATGTAAGAGCAATGAAAGGAAAATATACATTAATATATTTCATTGCATTGTTCCTGTTACAATTCAAGCATCACTCTCAAAAAATGCAACCGAGAGAGAAAAAGCAGAGAGAGATAGATGAATGCCAGGATCTGTGTGGGGATGTTTTCCCGAAATCTATGCTTTCCACCTAGGTAGAGAGTTGGAATGCTAGTTTAAATCCCAGAAACTGATTTCAAGACCCGCTTTTAAGATACTGTAAAAATGACAGTGTGAAAGAGGTAAAGGGATAGATATGTAGATCTTTGAAACCCAAGAGAAAGTTCAAAAATAGCCCAATGCATATAGTAAAGGTGTCAATGCAATTTTATAGGGGATGGAAAGTTTTTTCCAACAAATGTTGCTGGAACAACTGGATAGTCCATATCGTAAAAATGGACTTGGATCTCCTTTTTCAAGTCACACACACACACACACACACACACACACACACACACACAATGATGGCAGGTAAAATATAGGTCTAAATATGAAAGCTGAAATCATAAAGCCTCTTAAAAAATATGTGACTGTATTTGTGAACTTGTGTTCAGCATTTCTTAACTAAGACAGCAAAAGTATTAACCATAAAGAAAAACAATTAGATTTTATTAACATTAAAAGCAACTGGATAGGGACGCCTGGGTGGCTCAGTTGGTTAAGCAGCTGCCTTCGGCTCAGGTCTTGATCCCAGCGTCCTGGGATCGAGTCCCACATCGGGCTCCTTGCTCGGCAGGGAGCCTGCTTCTCCCTCTGCCTCTGCCTGCCACTCTGTCTGCCTGTGCTCATTCTCTCTGACAAATAAATAAATAAAATCTTAAAAAAAAAAAAGCAACTGGATATTCATGATGACTGTAACTAACAATAGAGTTTGTATATTTGAAAGTTGTTAAGCGTATAGATCTTAAAAGTCACCAAAGCGGTGGGGAAATTGTAACTTCATGATGTGATGGAGTTAAACTAAATTTATGACAGTAATTATTTCACAACATATATCAATTTTTTGTGCCCCTTAAACATATACAATGTTATATGTCAGTTATATCAATAAAACTGGAAAAAAACCTGAAAAAGTAATTAAAAAATTAAAACTGGTTATTAAAGGACTGCATTAATAAGGTGCAAACTTAGGCTATATTTATAATCCACATATGTAACAATGAACTTGTATTCAGAATGTGTGTTGTTGATCACAATTTAGGCTTCTTACCCCAGCACTGGTTCCTATGGATTTCTGCTCCTGATTCTCTGTTCTAGGAATTGATAATTCTCAGTATCCTCCAGTCTTTCTCCAATTTTGAGGGCAGTGGTTTTGCCTGCAACCTTACTTCTCTGATGGATCTAAGAAGAATTGTTGATTTTCTAGTTTCTTTAGTTTTTTATTTTGTAAGACGGAATGACAACTTCTATGCTCTTTGCATGCTAAAAGCTCTTATTTTATTAGATAAAATTTTTACTGTTGCTTCTAAAAACAAAAACCAAACCAAAACAAGACAAAACAGAAACCTCTTGTCCTTTCTGCTCTCCCTGCACAGTGAACAATTATTATTTTGTTTTCCAATGACTAAGATTTTTGTTTTAATTTGTGAAAATTGGTTTATTTCTCTTGACTAAAACCATTAAGTTATTTAATGTCATCAATAACCCAAGTGTGTGTTTGTAACAATTAAAAAAATAGAAGTATACATTACCACAAAATAATTAATTCTGTGATATAAAGTAGTGTAACCTTGTTCCTCAGTAAAGGCTGGATTTTTTTTTTTTTTTCCGTTCTTAGTATCCATCCTGACACATCTTTTCTCAGGCTATCCCCAGGACAGACCCTGGAAAAATTCTACTACCCTCAAGTAGGATATAGCTTGCTCATCATTTAAAGCACACTTCTTCCAATAAAATATCTTGGACCAATCAAAAGATACAGTTGCTTCTGTGCCAACATACCCTTACATTCTTAAATTTTTATACATGTAACGAGTTACTAAATATTAAAATAAGTCTCATTGTACAGTACTATAGGTTTTATATCGTACTTTAAGATGCATTTTCTATTGTATTTCTCACAGTAAGTCTATAGTTTCTTTTGGAATTTCCACTTCAATAGATAAGCCAAGCATCTGAAAGGTGAAATAACTTACTTGGGTTATAGAACTCCTAAAATTTAGATATTTTATTTCAATATTGTAATGGTCTGACTTCTGCCGATCTTTACTTCTCTGTGAGTTAATGTTATATACATGAAGACTTACTTTCCATTCAGTCTGGTAAATGGATGTTTCTATGGAACGTAAGAGAGAATCCATGAAAGACTTGGGCATTTTCAATATTTTCTATCACTTCTGACTGGAGCTTATCCCATTATTGGCAAACATACAATTGAATAAATTAATTTTTCCATAAATCCCCTGTTAAATCACTTGCAAAGAACACTTATCAACTTAATTCCTATATTTAGTTGATAGGAGCGAGTTACTAATATAGCAGTGATTTCAGAGACATTGTATACATTCAGGACATGTATGTTATGGTAGAATTGAATAATGTTAGGTCAGGACTGGGGGCTAGTACTATCAATGGCACATCAAAATAAAATTTTGCAGAAGTCGCACCTGGAGCACATCAAGTTCTGGTTAGGAGGAGAAAAATGACTGAAAAGCATGGGACACAATGTTGAGGATAATATATACTGATCTTGAAACTCGGCCTGGGATTGCCTAGGGTTGGTGAGTGCACATGCACACACACACACATACACACACACATATTTTAATTATATATTTATATTTTTGTATATGATTAATATATAATATATATTTTATAAATATTTACATACATTTCTATACTATATATGTATTATATATTTTTATAAGTATTAAAAAAGCAGTATTTACTCTGTGGTAGAATTTTCAGCAAGCATTTTGAAATCGAATAAATGGTGAAAAATTGGAAATGGAAAAAACTCTAAAAAGTTTATTTATCCTTATTATTTTCCAGAAAGGGACATGACTGTGCCAAATACAACTAAATAATTTTTTCAAGGTCAGAAGCAGTATAAAAGCCAAGAATTATTTTACTGCCATCTGCAATTTATGCTAGCCTCGTTGAGCTCTCCACTTACGAATGGTTCACGCTTTCCATATTTCTCTGTCATTGCACTTGTCTCAACTTCAAATGAATGGTCCTCATTGGTGTCTTTTTTTTTCCTTCGGAATGTAAGTCCTTCCAACATCTATCTACCATCTACCTGTGTTTAGTTCACATCTGTATCTATAATCGCCTTTTTGCTTTTCTGTCCTTCTGAGCTTTGTTCAATTCTGTGAGAAATGGAGCTGCATTCTAGTCATTTTTGTATCCTTAGTGCCTTCTTCAGTGCTTAATGCATGGTGTGTGCTTAATAAATATTTGTTGAAGAAACTATAAATGAAGAGCTGCTAGAACTCTCATTTATATATTCTAATTTTTCTCCTATTTCTTTTACAATGACAAAGAAAGTTCCCCTTACGTAAATTATGGAATTTAAAGTGGACTATTTCATTTTCTCTTTACCTGTTGTATTTTAAATATCATAATAGATACCACTATTTCTCATATTGGGTTCAATAATCTTTCTCTTGACCATCTGTTATTGAATGTATTTTATGGCTACATCTCACTGTTTCTTTTTCAGTTATTGTAGTGCTTCCATTTTCATTCCGCGTAAGGTCTCCAAAAGGGGGCAGTTATATTTAGACAGACATTATACTTTTCAGTTGTCATACTCCATTCCTTTATTCCAATAGCCAAATAGCCTCCAATTCTGTATTTTGACAATTTCAGTTCCACAGAATATCCCTGGCTTCATCCATTATTTCTTTAGAAGCTTTTGTAAATTCAGAGCACATCAGGAGTATTAGACATTTTAGGTTATTTCAGCTATTTTACATTGAACAAAAAACATGTTCATTAAATTAAATGGACATTGTCAGAGGCATAATGGAGCAATAGGAGGCTATACAGGAAAAAAAATAAGTCTAACTAAAATCTCATAAGGGAGGAAATATTTTATAGAAGTTTGTCCTGCTCATTTACTAAGAAAGAAGATGCAGATGTTTTATCTCAGTATACGACAACTTTTTAATATCTCAACTACTTTAAACAACTGATTTCATGCGGCTACTCTACATTTATTTTTGGTATTTGAATAATATTCAACAATTTTTTTATTGGTGGAATATACTATAAGCCTGATTGAATATTGAGAAGAACTTGTGGTATAGAAATAACATTTGCCCGTTCTTATTATAATGTATTCTATCTGATGAGATCATTGTCTATTTCAGATTAGATTTATGTTGTTTCATCTTTTCAGAGATATGATTTCAGTTTCTATTCCTCTCTCTCTCTATGCATTGTTTCTTAAGAAATTATGTTCATGGGGCTCCTGAGTGGCTCAGTGGGTTAAAGCCTCTGCCTTCGGCTCAGGTCATGATCCCAGGGTCCTGGAATCGAGCCCCGCATCGGGCTCTCTGCTCAGCAGGGAGCCTGCTTCCTCTTCTCTCTCTGCCTGCCTCTCTGCCTACTTGTGATCTCTGTCTGTCAAATAAATAAATAAAGTCTTTAAAAAAAAGAAATTATGTTCATAAGCATGTAAAATTACATACATTTATTAGACTTAGTGATATAAAATATATAGTATACATGAATATCTTTCTTGTCTTTTGCATAGCAGATCTTCCCCTGGTATCAGATGATGTTATTAAGATCTCCCTTTATTCCTAATTCAGAAGACCAAGTTGAAATAATTGAAGTAAAAATTGCTAAGCATTAATCAAAACTGAATGAATATATAAGAATTATAGGATCAGAATCACCAGGAGTGTGTCTTGAATCAGAATTTTAACAAATGCCACAGGGGAAATTTGTGTATAGAAATTTGAAATTTTGAGGGCCATGAATGTAAAGGATATGTCAAGGAACCAATGTGATGACAAGAAGAGGCCATAACACGAATGAGGGAAATTCTTGAAGTTAAAAGGAGAGTCAGTATAGATACATAATTAAATCAGAAAAAGAAAGTAGGAAAGGAACTTAGTATAAATGCAAAATTATGATTTATTCAGTGACTTTTTAACATCTTCTGTAGTGTAAGCCAACTTGGCATGACAAGTAGCTTTAGGTAGCAAACAGTCTTACTTGAACACAGCATATTTAAGTAATTTTCTTCACAGTACTGTTGAGGACCTTGGCCAGAGGACAGAAGTAAGAAGAGATAATATGAAGGAAATGTGAAAGTGATAAAAATAAAAGGTAATCTGAGGTGTATAAGGGAGATATCCAATAGCAAGGAAGAGAAATCCAAACATTACTGAATGAAAAAAAGATATCTATTTCTATTTCTGTTTCTGTTATTTCTATTTCTGTCTCTATTTCTATCTGTCTTTGTCATCTATATCATCTGGAGGAAAGAAAACATCAAGGGAGTGAGAGAAGGTAGTTCAATGATTTAAATGCTCTTTATGGGGTCAATAACATATTTTTTGATCAGTGGGACCTTACAATTGGGAACAGTAACTAAGTTATGAAAATCGCTTTTAGTATCATGCCACTTAAAAAAAGAGTTATTTTCAAAATGAAATAAATTTTAAATAATAAAGCTATAAAGTTTTTTTTTTTTCACTGTATTAAACTCTAATGCAAAGCCTGTTTGGTTCAACCTATGTTTATTAGGTCTTTGTTCGATCTGAATTTTCTAACCAGCTGGGCAGTAGGGAAAGTAGGTAAAAGCAGTGAGATAATTCCCTAGCAGCAAATGGCTGGACACAACTCTAGTCCATGTAGGACATACATTACTCTAGTCTGTATAGGATATTGAACATTGCCTTCTTTTAACATCATCTTCAGGTATATTTTGTTCTTTCTTTTCCTTTTTTTTTTTTTAAAGATTTTATTTATTTATTTATTTGTGTGTGTGTGTGTGTGTGAGAGAGAGAGAGAGAGAGAGAGAGAGAGAAGGCGGGGGAACCTGCAGACAGGGCAAGAGGGAGAAGCAGACTCCCCGCTAAGCAAGGAGCCTAATGTTGGACTCATCCCAAAGCCTGGGGATCATGACCTGAGCCAAAGGCGGATGCTTAACCAACAGAACCACCAAGGCAACCCTCTTTTCCTTTATATTTTTAAGTGAGAATGCACGCCTACTACATTGTTCTACCTATGTTTGGTTCTGTGTTGGTATGGCAAGACTTGATTCTGCATGTTGGCAAAAAAAGAAAAAAAAACCCCTTTTATAGGGCAGTAACTTTTCAGTAGTGTTCAATGATTAATCAAGGTTAGGAGACTCAAAACAAGTCAGATTTCACTACTGGATATAGCACTCTAAACCTTTTTTTTTTTTTTTTTTAGGTGTTAATGGGTTAATAGCATCATCTCTGCACAAGGAGGTGTTAATAAATTGATGAAAACTAAAATCATTTAATATGCTTAAAGATGAACATATTAGTATAAAAAGCACCTTGTACACATATAATGTAACATACTCCTACCTTCTCCAACTTTTATTATAAATGTGCCTGAAGAAACAAAAAAACTGAGAAAGTATTTAATTTTGTTAATTGTGTGCTCCTATGTTTTCATGCATAACATTACCTATAATTTCTTTTCATCATCTGGGTATGCTCAAGGAAGTGAGGAATAACACCAGGAAATAACTTTCATCAGAACTGCCTGAATTCATTAGAATTTAAACATCAAACATGCTGATTTATTTTATGTTTGGAAAATTATTCAGAAATAAAATCCCATATCAAATATCATTTATATTTAGGTTATCTTATTTAAAACTACAAAATATTGCATCTGACATTTCCTGTGTTGACAACTTTTTAAAAAATAATCATACCAGATAGCTGACAAATGTAATTTAAAGATTCAACATTATTCTGTCTCTAGAATGAGAAAACGTGCATAACAACTTCACTTTTAATCTTGGGGAAAAAGGGTAACTAGGTGGTTATGAATTAACATCTCCCATTAAATTAATGGCTTTACCTAATTCTTATGTCTGCTGAATGCAGCTCATTAAACTTTATGCTCTTTTATATTCATTACAGGAATTTTTTGTTATTTTTCCTTATAATCTGCCTATAAATCATCTGATAGGTGAGGAAGTTTAACCTACTTTCCCAAAGATAAAAATCGCTTCAGATCACTAGTCTAATATAATCCTGAAAATACTATCTGCTAGAGCCTAGAGGATTCGCAGGGACAAGGCAACGTAGGGCTGCCATTACAAAACACTATAGATTGGTCAGCTTAAACAACAGAAATTTCTTTTCTCTTGGTTCTGAAGGTTGGGAGTCTGAGATCAGGGAATGAGCATGGTTTCCATTCTGGTGAGAGCTCTCTTCCTGGCTTTCAGATAGCCACCTTTTTGCTGTGTGCTCACATGGCCTTTCCTTCATGTGTGTGTTTGGAGATACAGAGAGAGCAAGCTCTTTGGGGTCCTTCTTATAAAGATACAGATTGTATCAGATCAGAGCTCCATACGGAGCTCTATTCCCCCAGGGTAAGGAGAGCTTACAGCTTCAATATATGAATTTTGGGGGGACACAATTCAGTCTATAATGAGTGACCATCCTCATATGTCTCAAAGAGTGACTGATACCACTAAGAAACAACCTCTCTGGTTGTTCAATAATTAGTGATCCCATTCGATTGGTTCAACAAGTAGCTACTGTTCCAGGTCCTGCTTAGGGGACACGTTTAAAGTGATGAACCAAGAAGTAACTGTTGCTCTCTTGTATTAGGTATGCTTACAAAGGAAAAGTTCTGATGTGAAAAGATGTTGGGATGAGGGACGGCATCTCGGAAATCATTTTAGGCGAGATGGGGTGACTTGAAGGATGGTTATGATGCTCTGATAGACATTCAGTCAAGCAGCTGGGCCATGGGGTTTCTGAGCCAGGGTCTGCTGTCGCTCAGCAGGGCCATAGCCAGAAGCAGAAGGTGATGTGCCGTCCACAGGGGCCCTGTCACCTTCCTAACAACCTGGAGCTGCTGGAGTCTGTTTGTTTACCTGGTGTCTGCCGTGCTCCTGGAAACCCCTACATGGTGGCCTCAAATTACGGGGGGGACACAAACATTCAATCTCTAGCTGCTTTCCATTTGAAACTTTGTCTAAGCTATATATGAAAGAAATACTGGATACTTGGCTATATTCTGTATTTCCTTAGTTTGGAGAATTGAATTCCTAACCTTTGAGTAGATGATAAACACCAAACCTTTAACTGTTTAGGCTGGATAGGTAATTGTGTGTGTGGGGGGGGGTGGAGGGCAACTGTTAAAGTGCTAGAGCTTTACAGTGTTTGCCCATGACCCTGAAATAAAGCCATTATTTTTTTTAAAACATGTTATCTACAAAATATTGATGATGTTTGATGTCTTTTTATTTGCTTTTCTTTAGCCAGGTATCAGAACAAACTGGCATTCCAAGGCAGCTATCATGAAGAAGTTATTCGTTCCCGCCTTCTAAGCAAATACTATGAGTGGAGGGTGCTCACAGTATATATTTGTAATTAACCTATAATTCTGGAAAGAACTAACAATTGTAAATAGAATTCACAATTCTAATCTTTATTATGTTTAGCGTCATTTATTTGTTAAAATGAATTCACTAAAATAAATGGTTTGCTATTTACCTTTTAAAGAATAGTGGGCAATGATGAAATGGCTGCTTGCAGGAGATGGCCAAGACCTCCTTTCATCATCCATTTGGTAGTGAAGGATTGACATCTGCCCATTTTTAGCCTGGACTCTCTTACTTTATGCAGTAAGTTTCAGACACCTAAAATCTGCCAGCCGGAGAATTAGAAACTTGGGATAAAGACTGAGGTTCCTATTTGGAGATAAGTAATTAAAGCAAGTTAGCAAAGGATCTTTTTAAGATGCTGAGGTTCTTATATCCAGAGGGCCTTAGACTGTGAGTTCCAACAATAACCTCTTATTTAATATATCTTCATTTATTTTACTTTCTTCCAATTTGATCCCCAGAGGATAAATTAAAATTATATGATTTGAAACAGTCTGGAACAGCAGGACAGTTCTTTTTTAGTAACTTTCCATTTATTTGAAGAAGGGATTCATAGTGGATTTATAATCTTCTGGATCCTGTAGCTCACTCGACATTGCAAATAATTGTTCAAATATGTTACAGGCACACATACACACACACACAAAAAAAAAACAACAAAAAAACAAGACATGAAGCTTTGTCCAAACTCAGGAAATGAACAAATAGGAGAGTTTCAAAAGATGAGTAATTCAAGAGCAGTCAGTTCTATGATAATGCTTTGTTTTGAAAATGAAACTTGTTTCCATGCCTTTGATATATTGGGAACAACTTAAACAGACTTTATGTTTGTTTATGTATGATTTTATTCATGAGAAACATGAGATGGACCCAGAAAACTTCAACAAGCTGAGTCCAACAGCATAGTAATCCACAAAAATATACATATACCAGCGACTTCCGTTCACTGGGTCATAACCCCACCCACCCACAGCTGGTGTTACAACTTTCAGGGGACACTACTTCCACCATTTCATGATAACTCAAGAGCTTCATCCTTTTGGAGGCCCTTTTTCACAACTAAACCTCAGGTCTTTTTCAAGGGGAAATGCCGTATATATTGTAGTATTTATGTAATACTTAATGGTTTAATATATATGAAACTGTGCCACCACTTTGATTCCACCTGCCCTGGAATGCCAGTTTATTTTGTTGCTCGATTTTTCATAACCAGTAATTTTTAGGCATCTATATGTAGAGTTACAGGAAAACGGACTGGAGTATGTTTAATGAATTAATCCAGTGTGTACTATTATGCTAGAAAAAGAGTAAACAAGGAGAATTAGAGTTTCTGCCTACCTTGGGGTCTCTTGAGAACAAAATATTAATAGGCGTTATTAAAAGTAGCTCCAATATGTATTAAGTCCTTGAGCTATACACTTTTCTGTAAATGGGGTATGCTTTAGTAAAAAAATTAATTTATTATAGTATATTTTAAAAATGTGTAATAGGCCCAATAATCTGATATTTATTAATTCTTTTTTAATGGTCTTTCTGAGTTAAATTTAAAACATATTAAATTGGGGGCAGCTAGGTGGCTTAGTCAGTTAAGTATCCAACTCTTGATTTTGACTCAGGTCATGATCTCAGGATTGTGCCATCAAGCCCCATGTCAGGCTGTGCAGTAAGCATGGGAGCCTGCTTAAGATTCTTTCTCTCCCTTTCCTTCAGTCCCTCCCCTCCCTATGCATGTACACTCTTTCTCACCCTCTCTCACAATAAAATAAAATAGAATATAAAATAAATATATATTAATAAAAATAGGATGTTTTAAAACAGTTTATTTACCTAAAATTTTTTTTATCCCTTAACAGCTGAGTAAATATTTCTATGAAAATGCATATTTAACTCCATTAGTTTCACAAATGTCATTGCATCTTTTGGGTTGGTGTGATATTTGTGTTTAGTATTTTTGTTTCAGATCAGCAACTACATAATAAACCATTAAATTAGTGGCTAGGAAAAATAATAATTTGTTATTTCTCATGATTCTCAGGATTAGTTGGATGATTCTTCTGCTATTTTACCTATATATATATCAGAGGGTCAGATTAGCTGAAAAGTTTCTGATGGCCTCACGTACCTGTCTAGCAATTGTTGCTGACTACCAGATGGTGAAGGCTGGTTCTCCTCTATGTGGTCTGTCGTTATTCAGTAGGCCAGCCAGTTTCCTTACATAACACTCTAGGGTAGCATTCCAAGAGATCCAGTAGAGAAGCTACAAGTTATCTTAAGACTTATGCCCAGAAAGTATGACTTCACTTCTAGCATTCAATTATTGAAGCAAGTCAAAAGACCATTCCAGATTCTAGAGGAAGAGGGTAGACTCCTCTTCATGACAGAAATGTGGCAAAGTCACATTGTAAAGTATCATGAGAGGAACTTTTTCAAACATCTTTGAAAATAATCTACCACAAAACATATTTTGAAATGTGTGACTGAAGAAAATTGTACGAACCTTTAAAAACAGAGAAGGTAAAGATCAGTGTAGCTAAAAGGAATTATAAATGGATTGGTTAATATAAACAAAATAAAATTATAAGTAGCTGATCCAAAATGGAATTTGTACAAACTATGATGTGAAAGAACCAATTACCCAGTGATAAAATCAATTCAAGTAGAACATCATGGCATTAGGGGAGGCATGCTGGGAAAAATGATGCATATCCAGCAATAATAAATGTCTTCTGTTGACTTATATGGAAGGGGAATAAAAAGTTCCTTCAGAAAATTATGGCAGTTCCCACTAAAAAGTTTTGTGAGAAACAACCACCATGATAAGAATGATCCTTGGAAGTTCCCATATATTGAGATTATCTAAATAAGTGAAAAATGATGTAAATAAATGCTTGAGGGAGTTTTGGTAGAGAGATAGAAGTCCCTTAGCTGGGATAGTTTGAAATGAATGTCACAGAATTTCAACTGTATTAAAGAATATGAGAAGGATGCCTGGGTGATTCAGTCGTTAAGCATCTGCCTTGGGCTCAGGTAATGACCCCAGGGTCTTGGGATTGAGCCCAGCATTGGGCTCTCTGTTCTGCGGGAAGCCTGCTTCTTCCTCTCCCACTCCCCCGGCTTGTGTTCCCTCTTTTGCTGTAACTTTCTCTGTCAAATAAATAAATAACACTCTTAAAAAAAAAAAAGAATATGAGAATGTATTGGTTTGTGAAGTTTGTGGTACAAATTTCAGGCAGAACTTCTGTGTCTTTTTTTCTTCAATTATTTCAATTTTCTCTGTTTTATATATTAATCTTATCATGATACTATCTTCCCTTATGGTCACAAACAGGTGCTCCTAGCAATCAGAGCTATTTGAACACATTTGATGAGCGTCTTAGTCGACTCAGGGTTTTGTAATAAAGTACCATAGACTGGGTGGCTTAACAGACAATTATTTATCACAATTTTGAAGTCTGGGAAGTCCTAGACCAACCTACTGGTAGATTTGATTTTTCAAGATTAATTTGCTTTTCTCGTTTTTCTTCGTTTCTTGAGCTAATCTACTTGAACATGAATCAAAGGGAGAAATTGGTCTTGATGGCAATTTTATCTCCAGGATTAATGCATAAATCATTTTTAAAACTTACTATAATTCTTCGTAACTTATATTGAGCTTAACTTCTTTTGTATATCTATTATTTCCTTATTTATGTTGAAGTATGAGACACTTCATTGACTTTGGTCTGTACCTAGTCATTGTGCAGACCCTCGGTTTGCTTACTGTAGTCCAGCGGTAGAGTCTCATTGTGTTAAATGAGATAGAGGCTAAATGTTTGATAATTGATCTATTCGCAGGTAACGAAGTTCTTGGGAACTAGTTTAGGATTAAATTTAGGATTACTCAATCTCAAAAAAACATACAACAATGTAAAGTTGACCCTTGAACATTAGTATGAACTGTGCAGTTCCACTTATGGGGATTTTTTTTTTAAGAGTACAGTACTGTTGATTTATTACTCTTCCTTCTTCTTCTTTTTTTTTAAATACAGTTTTCATTTATTTGAGACAGAGGGTGAGAGAGAGAGAGCACATGAGCAAGGGTTAGAGATAGAGGCAGAAGTAGACTCCCCACTGAGCAGGGAGCCCAACACAGAGCTCGATCCCAGGACTCTGGGATCATCACCTGAGCTGAAGTCAGACACTTAACTGACTGAGCCACTGAGGCACAAATAGTTTCCCTAGTTACTTTATTGTTAGAATACAGTATATAATATGTATAAAAGTATGTATTAAATTGATTGTTTATGTTATCGGTAAAGCTTCCAGTCAATAGTAGACTATCATTAGCTAAATTTATGGGGAGTTAAAGGTTATACCTACATTTTTGACTGCATGGTGAGTTTGTGAGTTCATGCCTCTGATACCCAGGTTGTTCAGGTGTCAACTGCAAAAGAAAGAAATGGATTTTTTTTTCATTTTAATGAAAGATAGTTTTAAAAATATGAGTAAAGGACATATTCTCTTTTCCAATAATCAGTCCATTCTCTCTGCATAGTAGAATCTCCATAAGTTTTGCTTGCTTTAATGACATTTGTTGTATCTTTTCTATAAAGCTGGAACTACTTTTGCTTTTCATAACTTTTTTTTTTTGGATCTTTGAGAACACCTTGGCATTTCTTACTCAGCTAATAAAATATCAACAACCAATCCCATTCTCCAAGTCCAGGAATGAGTCCTTGACATGGGCTTGGACAATAAATTTTAAAATTTTAACCCTTATAAAAATATTTATATAGTGCCTATAATGTGACAAGAAGTGTTATATGATGCTGGGAATATAGTGATATAATAAGACAAACAGGGCACTTGATCTCACTAAGAAAACATTGTGTTATAATACATGTGTACTTTACTCTCGTTCTGCTGCCTTCAATCCCAGCCACAGAGTTCAAGAATGGGCATTTAGTTGAAGCTAGGCAAGTGAGATGAAGCCCTGGGATTTCTGATGTGAAACGGGAAAATGAAATGACCTCAGACATTCAACTCAGTATTTATATGGCAGAAAAGCAAAACAAAACAAAAACTGTGTTCTTGCTGCTACATAGTAAGAGGGTGTCTGAAGGGTGCCAATTAGAGAATACCCGACTGGATCTAGCTGTTCCTGAAGCCTGTAACTCAGATTTTCTGTTACCTGAGATATTTCCTTTTTTTGAAACAAAAAAATAGTTTGAATTACATTTCTTTTATGTGCAACTGACTGTGGGGAGCATAAAATCAGCGCAAAGGGATTTAATGGGGTAATTTTAATGTAGAGTGACTCCAAGCCACAACAACCAAATGTCCTCAGTTAAAGTCCCATTTGCTGCAAAAGACCATACACAGCGTCTCCTCTACACAGTGTTGGAAGCAACACTGCAGAGTGTTGGAAGCAATCACTCTGCACAGTGTTGTAAGCAATCACTCAGCAATCACAAAAGAAGCACTTTTATGCTTCTTTCCCTGACCAAACCCCTTCAATTTCTCAATAACTTAATCTTTATTTAGATATGTGAATGATATCACAGTAAGTTTAAAGTTACTTAAGATCTTCTAATCATCTTGTAACTTATGGTCTAGTCTATATTATATTTACTTCTTTGTTTAATTCTCATAAAATCAAACTTATACATTTGTTTCCAGAGTTTTTAGGCCCTTCTGAGGGATGCCATTTCTTATAGCTCTTACATGAACTTAGCTCCTTTCTTGACTTGATTTGGAGACCCTTGTTTAAAATAAATGTTTATAAGAAATGAGCAGAAATTCACATGTGGAGATACCAAGAAATATAAAAAGAATAATTCCTAATTAAGAGTATCCATAGGATATCTGGAAAGTTGGAATAACTGGTAAAAGAGAAATCTTAAGAGATGTTTGTGGGTAGTTTTGCTTTTATTTTTATTTATTTATATTTTTTTAGTGGCTATGGGAGTGGGAAAAAAATCCTTCTCCATTCCATGTACATTTTTAAGAACAGTACTCTACTGAGGATTTTCATGTCTTTATATCTTTTTTGAGCCATGGAAATATATCTCTCATGGAAATGATAAGGTAGATATTTCTGAATTCAATTAGTTTAGGTGAATTTATATATATATATATATATATATATATGTATGTATAAAATTATTTCCGTTTGCTTTTATAAAGTGATCTTATTCACTGGTCTCAGGGGGACAAAGTACTTTATGGATTGAAGAATGAAAGCAATTTTATTATGCAGTGTAAAATTTAATTATATTGAAAATAGAGATAATTTAATTAAGTTTGATTCTCATTATTGATTTCAATTAAAATGTGAAAATTGAAGTGCTATATATCATTAATATGTAAAAATGAATTAAAATTGTAAAAATTCATTTTAATTAATTAATGCATAATCTTCCAAAAAACAGTATACTTTGGTTGTCTAGTTATTCTATAATAATATGGCTAGTAAAAATTGATGTGCCAGGTAGTCTTTCTCTTGAATGTACAAAATGGAATATTGGGAGCCCTATATCTTGCTGTTGCATTGTATGTGTCATACATATTATTAATTAATATTAATATATTATGTGCATTATGTAAGTCAGTATCAAAATATGCCTATCAGCAAATATAATTTAG
Source organism: Mellivora capensis (assembly GCA_004024625.1). Taxonomy (NCBI): domain Eukaryota; kingdom Metazoa; phylum Chordata; class Mammalia; order Carnivora; family Mustelidae; genus Mellivora; species Mellivora capensis. The sequence continues at coordinate 64,123 of PISX010002370.1, read as the reverse complement.
AAAATTCCAATTTATACAGTTTTAAAGGTCTACTGGGCATTTTTTTTAATAAATATTTTGTTTATTTGTCAAAGAGAGAGAGAGCACAAGCAGAGGGAGGGGCAGGCAAAGAGAGAAGCAGGCTCCCCACTGAGCAAGAAGCTGAATGAAGGACTCAATCCAGGATCCTGGAATCATGACCTGAGCTGAAGGCAGACACTTAACTTACTGAGCCCCCAGGCATCCCTCTATTGGGCATTTTTATTTATTTATCTTATTAAAGATTTTTTTTAAGATTATTTATTTATTTATTTGACAGAGATCACAAGTATGCAGAGAGGTAGGCAGAGAAAGAGGAAGGGAAGGAGGCTCCCTGCTGAGCAGAGAGCCCAATGTGGGGCTCGATCCCAGGACCCTGAGATCGTGACCTGAGCCGAAGGCAGAGGCTTTAACCCATTGAGCCACCCAGGTGCCCCAAAGATTTTTTTAAAATGTATTTATTTGACAGAGAGAGATCACAAGTAGGCAGAGAGGCAGGCAGAGAGAGAGAGGGGAAGAGAAGCAGGCTCCTTGCTGAGCAGAGAGCCTGATGCAGGGCTTGATCCCAGGACCCTGGGATCATGACCTGAGCCAAAGGCAGAGGCTTTAACCCACTGAGCCACCCAGGTGCCCCTTCTGGGCATTTTTAAAAAACAGATTCATATGGGCAGATTTGCATTTTGATTTTGTCTTAGACATACTCAAAAGCAAGCATATTAACACTTTTGCAAATCCTTCTAGTAGTTAGGAAAGATTTCAGCACTTCTTCTTGGTAATCACCCTTCAGAAATAGGTCCAATCAAAGAAATTCTCATGACATTTGTAAACAGTGAAAACTCTTTTGTTAGATTTTGTCTTATCTTGAGTAATTTCTTCCTAATTTTGTCTAACTTAAATCACTAGAACATCTTCAGCACTTAATGAATTGCAGAATCAGTGTCTCTGCTTAGAAGTAAGTTTATATTTATAATATGATTTAAAAATAACTTTATTCTTGCTAAATTTAATTCATTTCTATCTTTTTCCATTCCTCCATCTTGTTTTTCACATCTATTTTCTTCTTTTCCTTCTGTCTTTCTTCATACTTTGCTTGAAAATTCAAGTCTTTACTTGAAATTGTTGGGATGAATATGTTATATTTACACTAACTTCCTTTCATTATCAATACTGTAAGGGCCTATTTAGCCAGAGAGGCCCCACCTCGGTTAAACAGCTATTTTGTTGTTTATGCAGTAAAACTTAAACTGACCCTGCCTCCCCCCCCCCCCCCCCCCCCCCCCCCCCCCCCCCCCCCCCCCCCCCCCCCCCCCCCCCCGGCAGGGGGACTTACTTAAAAGCAAGTCTGGGAAACCAGTCCCCAGTAACAAAGCCCAAATACAAGGGTGGGTCAGGTCAGGTGGAGATAACAGCCCGAATGCAGGGATGAGTTGAGTCAGGTGGAGACATCCAATCAGTAAAGCGTTCAGACTGTCTCCCTAGCTACCAAGGAGTGTGGGCCCTGCTCTTTGGGTGCCCTTTGGGCGCCAATTCTGACCAAGGTGATAGGCTAGTTCAAATATCTACTATAGGGTAAATTGTAATTCAATTGGTCATTTATGTGTGACCTAGCAGGACTGTGCAGCTTTTTCTGTGTTACAATCTCATTGGTCACCTGTGCGTGGCCAGGCCCAACCACATGGCCTTTGCCCTTAAAAGCTAGTCTGTAAAGAAGAGAGAGGTCGCCTCTTTGTAAGAGATGGCCCTGGCCAGTCAGTATGATTCTCGATGCTTGGTGCAAAATAAAGCTTTGCTTGACCTTTGCTTTGTATCAGTCTCGTTCCTTTGACCATGGACCCAACAATACAAATAACAATAAAGGAACACATTAAGGGGATAAATCCAGAAAGGAAAAAAAAAAAAAAAGAAAGAAGATGTTGTTAGCAGTAAATATTGGAGGATGGATTTCAGAAGAACTACTGGTGACTAACTAAGGAGGGTAAAATAGAGGGTCACTTTCCAGGAGACAACATAAGACTTTGAAGGCAGCCTTGTCATATCAAAAGAGTGAAATTACAGGAAAGTATGTGTTAAATGCTCATCCCATCCCCCACCCCATTCCCAGTTCCACCACAGCTAAAGATCCTGGCAGTTTGACAGATTACCTATGCAAGAAATGTGTGGATTCTTCCATGGAGGCTCTAACCACTAAAAGAAAGGGCATCAGCATTAGAAGACAGCCCATGAATTAGCCTGCTCATATAAGCATATGGTTCTCTGCACAACCTCTTATGTCCCCCTCCACTGTGCATGGGGATCCAAGACAGCACTTGACTACTATAATCTTATGAGCACAAATCCAGGATCACCAAATATTTGAGGAAACTTCTAACAGTGACAACTAAAAAGAGAGACCAAGACAAAAAGAGAAAAGGTAAAACTGGGAGGGGTCACAGGCTATACAGGGAAAAGAAAAAAAAAAAAAGGGAACGAGAGAGAAAGAGAAACAATTAGCTATTTTCTCAGGAAGATAGGAAAAGATATAGCATCCATTAAACAAGAACTAGCTATAATGAGGGGAAAGGACAATCTGAGAAATATGTTTTGTAAATTAATATGAAAATTTGTAAATTAATATGAATATGAAATTAATATGAAAAAGTAACTCAAAGGTTGGAGAAAAGCTCTTAGAAAACAGAAAAGGAGGTAAAGGAACACAATAGAGGAAAGAGAAGCAAAAAAGAATCAGTCACAACGTTGAGTACCCTAGTAGAGGCAATTCTAGAAAAAACAGGCAAAATGGAGGGAAAGAATTAATCAAAGGAAAAAAATCAAGAAAATTTCCCAGCTTTGAAGGACATACATTTCTAGATTGAAAAGATCCATTCAATCCATCATAATATGTGAAAATAGATCCAAATCAAATGACACTGACATTCCTAAACACAGAAGGATATCCTAAAAATTTTCAGTAAGAGTGAAAAAAAATAGTCATATATACAATTACCTTGAACTGGTCAACCACATATCTGGAACATAAAGAACTTGTGCTCTGTGTTGATTGAGTTCTCTTAAGAAATGTTTGCATTTCCCAAGGTTACACATATTTTTTCCTGGTTTCCTGCTAAGAGTTTTATTATTTTAGGTGATACATTTTGGCTAACATCAGCTGTTTGAAGTTAATGTTTGCATATAGTTTGAGAAAAGGACAGAGATTTTTGTTTCAGATGCTGTGTTTTATCTTCTGTCAGATAACTAGTCATTTTCTTTAAGGAATTGGTCTATTTTATTTACGCTTTTCACTTTATATTCCTTTATTATTGTGACCAGAAAGATTGTTCCATATCCTCATCAGAAATTGGTGTGGTCAGTTTCTTGACTTCCAGCCATTCAATTAGGAGTATAGTGGTATCTCACTAAGGTTATGCTCTAATAATGAATATGTTTAGCATCTTCTCATATGATTATTTACTGTCTGTTCATCTTGTTTGGTGAAGACTCTATTTATATCTTTCACCCAATTTTAAATGGATTGATTGTTTCATTATTGTTGAGCTATTAATGCTACTTTTTATATTTTTGCTACAAGTCCTTTATCAGATACATGTTTCTCAAATACTTTCTCCCACTCTGGAGCTTGTCTTTTCACTCTATTAACAGTGTCTATCAGAGCACAAGTTTTAAACTTTAATAAAGTCCAATTCATTTTTTATCTCATGGATTATACTTTCAATATTGCATTTGTACATGCAAACTGCCAAATCTAAGAACCACCTAGATAAGTAAAAAAAAAATATAATAAAAAAATTCCATAGGCAAAACCCAGAAAGCTATTCACATGAAAGCACGGGTCATTTTTTTCATAGGTTAGAACAATTCCCTGGCAACAGAACTGGATCTGAATCAAAAAAACTGGTGATGGATTGCTTTTCAGAATCATTATGGACCAGTAATTGCTATGTATCTTCTATTATCTACCTTTTTTAGTGGAAATGCATATTTTTTTTGTTCTTGTCTTTGTATCAACACTATATTTTGGATTTCTAGAAGGCGTTTATCTTTTAAATTTACTGACCTTTGGGCCAAAGATAATCTCTATCTGAGGAGCTTCATTTGTATACCTTGACCTGATTTAGATGCTGAGATCACAGGCTTTAAGTTTGAGCCATCCCCACAATGGGATGGTACTTTGGGGATATGGAAAGAAGATGAATCATTAGGAGCTGTGTTTCAGCCTACAATAAACTGTTGCTCTGTTGACCTCTAAGGAGACATGCTTCCTGGTCTTTACATAATGGTGTAAACTGTCCTCTGAATATGGACTGGCCCTGTGACTTGTTTAAGCTTCGTTTACTAGTTTCTGAACTAAGTCTTAAAAAAGAAGTTTGGCAGCTTCTGCTTTTGCCTGCAGTTGGAAACCAGTCAACACATAATGAGTATAATCACCATGGGAACACTAGGCTGTGAAAAGCTCATTTACACACACTTAGAGGCCTTGTGCAAAAGAATTGAAGCAGACCAAGTCCTGAGTGAGATCTCACCCATCACCCAAAACCAACTTGCCAAGTAGATAAGAGAACTCATTTTGGGAGTGGATCTTCTAACTCCATTTGAGACGCCCCTGTTAGTGCCAAGTGGAGCAAAGACAAGGTATTTCCATGCCACCCTGACACATTTGCATAATTGTGCAAAACATATAAAATGCTTGTTTTAAGCCATTGAGCATTGGGATAGTTTGTTACACAGCACAAGATTACCAAAACACTTTTTTTTTTTTAAGATTTTATTTATTTATTTGTCAGAGAGAGAGAGAGAGAGCAAGAGAGCAAGCACAGGCAGACAGAGTGGCAGACAGAGGCAGAGGGAGAAGCAGGCTCCCTGCTGAGCAAGGAGCCCGATGTGGGACTCGATCCCAGGATGCTGGGATCATGACCTGAGCTGAAGGCAGCTGCTTAACCAACTGAGCCACCCAGGCATCCCCCAAAACACTATTTTTAATTCTTTTTTTGTTCTGTGTCCATTTATCTGTTCAGTGGCTGATAAAAAAAAAAGTTCAGACTACACATTTCTCACTAAAACATCATATACAATCAGATATCCTATAATTCACTCATGATTAACAGATTATCTTACTCTGACACAGATATACACACATGTAGATAAAGAAAAAATCTATATAGACAAATAACTGATAATTAAGAAATAAAATTTGTTACTATAGTAGCAAATATGTAGTGATATGGTTAGAATGCTAGGATATGAGTTTTTAAGAAATAAGAAATGATATTCTGAAGAATATACAAGTGACAAACATAATCAGTTTTGCTACTTAACAGTCAACACTTGTATTTATGCATAGTGGTTTGTTGGGAATAATTTGTCACCAGTATTTTCAAAAACAAAGCATCACATTACAGATTCATAAAGCTGACAGGGGTCTTTGAGAGTCCTCATACATTTCTACGCTTTTTGGAAGAACTAAATATAACCTTCCCACCCTCTACCAACCTAAGCAATTAAAATCTTTCAATAATCCCACTATGTAAAAGCTTGCTGAATATTAATTTACAGTGATCTTGTAAATTATTAATGGGGGTTTTGGCATATAGTTATCACATATAATAAAATTATGTGACTATGAATTTGGTAATATTTCTTTTCATGGCAAGACTTATTAAAATGAGGAATTTAATTCTATGGTAACTTTTCTCTTTATGTGCTGAATTCTGATCTTAAATTGTTTAGATTATTAATTATTAGATTCTTTAGGCTTATTAGGTTACAAATGATAAAATCATCCACTTACGTACACATGGTGGATAATAACTGAACATGTATAGAGCAGACTGACAAAAAGTCAACTCCAGTGTATACTCTAACTGAATGAGTGGGGTTATGTCTCATTTAAACTAAAGGTCTAGATATCTCAGAAGCAAGTATTTTTGGATCCTCCCTATGGTAATGTGGAGATTTCTATTAATGTCACCCAACAAATCTCTGCCTATATCTATTTCCAAATGTGCTATTTTTAATTTTTTTTTACACCCTGGAAAGTACACATTGCGTAAATATACAAACTGGCAAACTTTTAAAAAGAAGAAAAGAGCTATGTAGCCACCATTCAGATTAAGTACAAGAATATGGGCTACTTGAATCACCTGTTGTATCCCCTTCTAAACATTATTGGACCCCAAGAAATGACTATCCTAATTTCTGACACCATAACGGACTATTACATGTACCAAAGTAGAATTATCAATTAAGTATTCTTCTTTGTTTTATTTGTTAGACTCAGCATTACTCTTGTAATATTCATCAACATTATTTTATGTAGTTGTAATTTATTCCTTTCCACTGCTGCATACCATTCCATTTTGTGAATACACCAAAGGTGTTTTCTTTCTGTTGTTGATAGATATTGAATAATGTATACTTTTGTACTTATTAATAGTGTTGCTATTAGTGACTCGATATGTGATATTTTTTGCTAATAAGTCCTTTTTTCTTGAACATATACCAAGGAATGAAACTGGTGGTTGTACAACATGATATCTCTGTATAGGGTAGTTGTCTTTGTTGTAGGTTTTGATATTTCATAGTGTAAGTACTCCAACTTTGTCATCCTGCCTCAAGAGTGCCTCGACAGTTTTTTGTCTTCCATGTTTCCATATACAAACTTGTTTCCATGAAACAGTTTCCATGAAAACGTATGATGAGATCTAGATTAGAAATGCATTGGATCTGAAGATCAATGTGGAGACAGTTAATATCACCATAATACTAAATCTTTCAGCTTATAAATTTGGTATATTCCTCCATTTATTTAGTTCTTCCCTAATTTTCTCAATAACATTTTGTATTTTTTAAATATAAATATTGTATGCATTTTTGCTAAACCTTTCAGAGGAATACAGTGTTTACTGATTATTGTTGCATATGGAATTTGTTTCAATTTTATTTTTCTTATAGATATATGGAATTAAATTAATGATTGATTCATGAACCTGCTAAAATAATTCTTAATTTTTATTATTGTATAGGTACTTTTTTATTTACCACATCCAAAATCTCTTCAGAAAGTAAGAGCTTTTTCCTCCTTTCTAATCATAATGCCTTTATCCTTTTGTTTCCCTTATTTTCCCTCCTAGCCAGGAGATCTCTCACTAGGATCTCCAGTTTATTGCAAAGAAGAAAAATTTTTGCTTGTTTTCAATCTCAACCTTCATCCTTTTGCCATTAAAAAAAAGGTAGTGTAAGGCTCTCTGTTGTCAAATTAAGGATATTTCCTTATATTACTGGTTTATAAAATTTTTACCATAAATCTATTTGAAATTTTACATATTGTTTTTAATTTATCAATTTGATTATATATATATATTTTTTCTCTTGCATTAATCTATTGAGTTATATTGTTTAAGTTTTTTTATTTTTAACAAACTTGTTATTTTTAGGATAAGTCCAATTTAGTCTTGGTATAATATCTAATATTTTATTTATCACTGGGTTTGATTTGATAATATTTCCATATATATTTGTATTCATGTTGCTGAGTGTCTTCTTTGTTATATCTTCATCTTATTTAAATATCAAGATTATGCTGGATTCATAAAATTATTTGGGAAATAATCATTCTATTTAAATTCTTGCAAGAGTTTTTAGTGACCTTGATATGTTTAAATATTTGAAAGAATCATGGGTAAAACCATCAGGGCCTAAAAAATTTTTTCTGAGGAAATATTTTAGTAAATGGATTTGGTTTTTAGAGATTAAAATAATTCTCCTAGATCAGATTATTATATTACAGTTCTCCTGGATTTGCTTTTTGTCCACACTGTCAAAATTATGGAAGTAAGTAGTCCTTTTTAAAAAAAATACATTTGTTAGATACCTATAGTGATGTACTTTATTTTGGTCCTGATTTTGGTAATTTGTGTTTTCTTCATTTGGTTTTGACAGATGTTTGTCAATTTTATTTTTCTGACTGCTTATTTTTCTTTTCCCTGTCCCCTTAGAATCTAAATCATACATTGTATTAGTTTGCTAGGACTGCCGTAATAAAATGCCACAGACTGGGTGGCTTACACAACAAAAATTTATTTTCTCTCTGGATGCTAATAATCTGATATCAAGGCCAATTTGGTTTCTCCTGATGCTTGTTAATGGCAGCCTTTTGCTCTGTTCTCACACATCCTTTCATCTAGGCACACACATCCCTGCTGTCTCTTCCTGTATGTTCTAATCTCCTCTTTTTAGAGAGATATGAGTCAGAAGTCAGATTGGATTAGAGCCCATCCTGATGGCTTCATTTTTATGTAATTGCCTGTTAAATGCCGTATCTCTAAATGCAGTCATCTTCTAAGATACTGGAAGTTAGGGCTCTAACATTTGAATTCAAAACCCAGGGACAAAATTCAGTACCTGGCACATATGTATGTTAAATCTTCACAGTCTGTCCCACATGCCTCTTTCTTTTTAAGCCTTTTTATCTAGTTTCCTCTCTTCTTGTTTGTATATTTGTCTAGATATTTTCTATTTTTCTTCTAGTTACCAAATCCTTATTTTTTATATTTAATATGCATTTAGAAATAGCTTTATTGCCATCTATGAAAAACCCACTGCAAATATTCTCAATGGAGAAAAACAGAGCTTTTCCACTAAGGTCAGGAACACGGCAGGGATGTCCATTATCATCACTGCTATTCAACATAGTACTAGAAGTCCTAGCCTCAGCAATCAGACAACAAAAAGAAATTAAAGCCATCCAAATCAGCAAAGAAGAAGTCAAACTCTCACTCTTTGCAGATGATATGATACTATATGTGGAAAACCCAAAAGAAACCACTCCAAATCTGCTAGAACTTGTATAGGAATTCAGTAAAGTGTCAGGATATAAAATCAATGCACAGAAATTGGTTGCATTTTTTACACCAACAAGACAGAAGAAAGAGAAATTAAGGAGTCAATCCCATTTACAGTTGCACCCAAGACCATAAGATACCTAGGCATAAACCTAACCAAAGAGGCAAAGAATCTATATTCAGAAAGCTATAAAGTACTCATGAAAGAAATTGAGGAAGACACAAAGAAATGGAAAGATGTTCCATGCTCATGGATTGGAAGAACAAATATTGTGAAAATGCCTATGCTACCTAAAACAATCTACACATTTAATGCAATCCCTATAAAAATCCCATCCATTTTTTTCAAAGAAATGGAACAAATAATCCTAAAATTTATATGGAACCAGAAAAGACCTCGAATAGCCCAAGGAATATTGAAAAAGAAAGCCAAAGTTGGTGGCATCACGATTCCGGACTTCAAGCTCTGTTACAAAGCTGTCATCATCAAGACAGTATGGTACTGGCACAAAAACAGACACATAGATCAATGGAACAGAATAGAGAGCCCAGAAATAGACCCTCAACTCTATGGTCAACTAATCTTGGATAAACCAGGAAAGAATGTCCAAAGGATAAAAGACAGCCTCTTCAACAAATGGTGTCGGGAAAATTGGACAGCCACATGCAGAAAAATGAAATTGGACCATTCCTTACACCACACATGACAATAAACTCAAAATGGATGAAGGAGCTCAATGTGAGAAAGGAATCCATCAAAATCCTTGAGGAGAACACAGGCAGCAACTTCTTCAACCTCAGCCACAGCAACTTCTTCTAGGAACATCACCAAAGGCAAGGCAAGCAAGGGCAAAAATTAACTATTGGGACTTCATCAAGATCAAAAGCTTTTGCACAGCAAAGGAAACAGTTAACAAAACCAAAAGACAACTGACAGAATGGGAGAAGATATTTGCAAATGACATATCAGATAAAGGGCTAGTATCCATAATCTATAAAGAGCTTATCAAACTCAACACCCAAAGAACAAATAATCCAATCAAGAAATGGGCAGAGGACATGAACAGACATGTTGGCAAAGAAGACATCCAGATGGCCAACAGACACATGAAAAAGTGCTCCACATCACTTGGCATCAGGGAAATACAAATCAAAACCACAATGAGATACCACCTCACACCAGTCAGAATGGCTAAAATTAACAAGTCAGGAAATGACAGATGCTTGCGAGGATGTGGAGAAAGGGGAACCCTCCTACACTGTTGGTGGGAATGCAAGCTGGTGCAACCACTTTGAAAAACAGCATGGAGGTTCCTCAAAAAGTTGAAAATAGGGCTACCTTGCAACCCAGCAATCACACTACTGGGTATTTACCCTAAAGATACAAATGTAGTGATCTGAAGGGGCACGTGCACCTGAATGTTTATAGCAGCAATGTCCACAATAGCCAAACTATGGAAAGAACATAGATGTCCATCAACAGATGAATGGATAAAGAAGATGTAGTATATATATCAATGGAATACTATGCAGCCATCAAAAGAAATGGAATCTTGCCCTTTGCAACTACGGGGATGGAACTGGAGGGTATTAGGCTTAGCGAAATAAGTCAATCAGAGAAAGACAACTATCATATGATCTCCCTGATATGTGGAAATGGAGATGCAACATGTGGGGTTTGAGGGGTAGGAAAAGAATAAATGTAACAAGATGGGATTGGGAGGGAGACAAACCATAAGAGATTATTAATGTCACAAAACAAACTGAGGGGAGCGGGGGGTAGGGAGAGGGTGGTGGGGTTATGGACATTGGGGAGGGTATGTGCTATGGTGAGTGCTGTGAAGTGTGTAAACCTGGCGATTCACAGGCCTGTACCCCTGGGGTTAATAATACATTATATGTTTATAAAAAAATAAAAAATATATTAAAAAAAGAAATAGCTTTATTAGTTTATATAATTAATTTATAATTATAATAACCTATATTTATATATAAATATAATAATTTGTATTTAATAATTTATATATTCATAATATAAGTATAAATTTATATTTAAAATTTATATATAAATATAATAATTTATAACAATAATAATTATTATTATAGTTAATATAATAATTTATAAATTACATTAAATATATTGAGTATAAGCTGATGAGTCGTAACAAATATATATTACCTTATAACTATCACCTCAGTCAAAATATATTTACATTAGCTCAAAAAATTTCATTTTCCCCTCATATTTTTTGCTCACAAATATATCTTTCTCCAAAATACACCAAATACTCTTTCATTAAGTTACCACTAAAATCTCATCCAGTCATTTCTCAGGCTTGACATACAGAAATGGTAACCTATGGCAAGTGTATTGTGAGGTGTTCTTGGTCTAGAGCTCTATGAACCAAAAAGAAGTTATGGGGCCCCACACTTCCAATTTATATTGGCAACAGATGAACACAATAAGATAAACACAATAAACACTCTCAATTAAAATGTGAGAAATAGAGATATACAGAAACCATGGCTTCTTAGAAATTCTGAAATCTCATTTAACAATATAGATAGAATCTGTAATGCCAAGGATGAGCCTGAGTTCCGTTCCATGGAAGTAGCTCCCAAGTGTATTATTTTTCTCAGCTCCTGTTTCTGGCCTCCAGGAGGTACTTTCTTTTATATTTTCCTCCTAGACCACACTTGAAGGTGATATTGAAGAAATCTCCTATTTGGAGGGCTGGGCAACTTTCTTTTCTTTTTTTTTTTTTTAAGATTTTATTTATTTATTTGACAGAGACACTGTGAGAAAGGGAACAGACGCAGAGGGAGTGGGAGAGGGAGAAGGAGGCTTCCCGCCAAGCAGGGAGCCTGATATCGGGCTTGATTACAGGACCCTGGGATCATGACCTGAGCCAAAGGCAGACGCCTAACGACTGAGCCACCCAGGCATCCCTGGACAACTTTCTTAACCTGTTACCTTCCACAGAGACTTAGAAGATTTTGTTTTGCTTGGTTTGTTTGTTTGTTTTTATACCTCTCTCATCTTTGTTTTTGTTTGTCTTATAACTATAGATGTTTTTACTCTAAGCTATAACACTTGTCAATTCAGCTTTCTCACTATGTGTTATTTCAGTATATTTGATTTCAGTTAATTCAGTGTCAAAAGCCATGCACACAATTTTTTTCTACAATCTCTCCCTCTTTTCCCTTCCCCACTTTCTGTGTGTAATTATAGGTAAACAGATTCTCAGTTTTATTTTTACAGTCTCTGAAAAGCTTAAAGAATCAACAAAGTGGCAAAATAATTTTTCCAAAGGTTAAATAATAAGGTTAAAATAAGGTTAAATATGGTTTAAAAAAAAGGTTAAAATAAGGTTAAAATATTCACTTAACTTGGTTATTGCCCTGAGGCTTCCTTTTTATGGTAGTACATTTCATCTTTGTCCTGAAGCTGTCTTCATGACAAGTTTAATTGATGAGAAGCATTTCCATTTTTTAATGCTGAAATTTCAAGAGTGAATAAACTTTCTATTTTAATTATATTTACAGAGTTCATTTTTTCTTGTAATACTCCACACAATCAGATAATGAAAGTCAACTCCCACCCAATAGTTGCCTCAAAATGTATTTGTCCATTGGCACAAATTTATTGAGTGCATTTTTAATCCTTTTTTTAAAAGATCTTATTTATTTATTTGACAGAGAGAGACATAGTGAGACAGGGAACACAAGTAGGGGGACACAAGCAGGGGGAGTGGGAGAGGGAGAAGCAGGCTTCCCACTGAGCAGAGAGCCCAATGTGGGGCTCTATCCCAAGACCCTGGGATCATGACCTGAGCTGAAAGCAGAGGCTTAACTACTAAGCCACCCAAGCACCCCACATTTTAATCCTCTCAAGTTGTTACAGGTAATATTTACACCAAATGTTTCATCACTATGAAATGTATCCATCATCAAAGAATCACCAAATATGAGTAACCATTTTAGAGTTTCTTAATAACAGTCTCTTTGTTACCTGCCACTCAGCTGCAAAGTTAATATTTTTTAGTATTGTTGTAACTCATTTGTAGGTACCAAATCCTGTTTTAAGAATTTGTTGTTGCGGGGTGCCTGGGTGGCTCAGTCAGTTAAGCATCTGCCTTTGGCTCAGGCCATGATCGCAGAGTCCCAGGAAGGAGCCTTGCCTCGGGCTCCCTGCTCAGCCGGGAATCTGCTTCTCCCTCTGTGCTTCACCCTGCTCTCATGCTCTCTCTCTCTCAAATAAATAAATAAAATATTTTAAAAAAAGAATTTATTGTTGCGAAAATAGTCTGGGAAATAAACATCTTCAAATATTGCAATGACAAAAAAGTATTTCTATATCACTCACTGCGGGATCTGCAGATTAGTAGGTCAGCCAATCAAGACTGGGGATCAGGTGGGATTCTATGCTTTGGCTTTACACTAATTGGACTTGGCTTAGTGTTGACTTGAGTTTAGAGCTGCTCCCCCAAAATTCTTATAACTCAATAAAAAATACAATCTGAATATAAAATGAACAAAAATATGAAAGACACATAACCAGAGATGATATACAAGTGGTTAATAGGCACATGAACAGATATTCACTGTCATTAGTCACCAAGTAATAAAAATTGAAATCACAATGAGATATTATTAACACTACAGTGGCTAACATTTAAAAAGTCTGACCAAGTGATATTGGAATTCTCATATAATTCTGGTGAAAATATAAAAATGGATGACTCCTTTAGCAAATAGTTTGGAACTGTCTTAAAGTTAAATATACACTCAAATCTTTAAACTAGCAGTTCTATGATGTGTGTTCTACCTTTTGCTTACACTGGCCTCACAAAAGTTCTCTGTGCACATCTCTTCCCAACTTTGCCTTCAGGGTGTAATGTTTATAGTATGAAATCAGGCACGAAGGAAATATTTGCATTATGGCAATAAGCAAATATTACAAATCAAAGTTTTCTCCTCCCATGGCCCTCTAGAAAGCTGGTTGTTGAACATTTATCATCATGCCTCTACAGCAATTCCACTCCTAGGCATTCGACTGAGAAATTAAAACACATCCACAAAGACTACACACAAATATTTATAGTGGCATTACTAATAATATCCAACAAGCAAAGAACTTAATGTCCATCAAGAGGTAAATGGATGAACAGAATGTGGCATAGTATTCTGCCATAGTGAATGGCATAGTGTAATGGCTTAGTACTTAGCAGTAATAAATAATGGCTGCAGGTACATGAAATGACATGGATGAAGCTTTATATCATTACCCAAAATAGAAAATCCAGGCACTAAGACCACATACTCTATGTGTCTACTTATATGGCATTCTAGAAAAATCCAAATTCTAGGAATAGGAATCAGAGTAATAGGTTGCTAAGGTCTAGGGTTGTGGGGGAAAAAAAATGACTGCAAGGTGTCCTCAAAACTTCTTCAGGTGAATTAAATGTTCTCTATTTTTATTTTAGTGGAGTTCGTAATTTTCTGTATATTTGTTAAAACTCATCCAATTCTACTCTTCAAATGATGAATTTTGTTACAAGATTATATTCAGATTAAAAAAGTATTTTAAAAATTTAGCACACTCCAATCTTGGAAATCTAAATAATGAATTAGCATTCTGTAACTTAATTCTAATTTCTACACCGGTGAAATAAAATGGTAAACAGATGAAATTATCTAGGTAATTTACAATAAGGAATTGAAGAAATAAAAATCAACTATTTAGTTAAAAATATAAATATAAATATAAATGAAAATATATCATTTCTGAATATGATTACTTATATATAGGAAAGGTTTTCAGTCTGGGTGTTCTTCCTATGGATATGTGTGAGTGTATGCAGATGACCGCTTGATTTGATTTTTGCCAAAAGAGTACTCTGTAAATAAGAAAAAACTTCGACTATTAAAATGTATTTTTAAGAATACCTGCATTTTGGGGCACCTGGGTGGCTCAGTGGATTAAGCTGCTGCCTTCGGTTTGGGTCATGATCTCAGGGTCCTGGGATTGAGCCCCGCATCGGGCTCTCTGCTCAGTGGGGAGCCTGCTTCCCCTTTTCTCTCCGCCTGCCTCTCTGCCTACTTGTGATCTCTCTCTCTGTCAAATAAATAAATAAAAATCTTAAAAAAAAAAAAAAAAGAATACCTGCATTTTAATAGGGAGTTAATTTTAGAAAAAAACTTTCATTTTTTTCTTTACATGAAACTAGATTGAATGTCATAAAATCAAGAAAGTTTCAGTCAGTATTTGTAAATCATGTTATTTTTATTTATTTATGAAAGAGAGAGAGGGAGCATGGGTGGGAAGGAGAGGTAGATGGAGAGGGAGAGGCAGAGAATCTCAAATAGACTCCCCACTGAGTGCAGAGCCCAACACCACAGGGGGGTCAAACTCATGACTCTGAGATCATAACCTAAACTGAAACCAGGGGTGGGAAACTTAACAAACTGTGCCACCCAAGTGTCCCCTACTATCAGCTTTTAAAACCTATTCCTAGATTTATATTCTCTTTATTAAGTATACAAAAAAGTCATGTAAGAGATTACTACCTGGCAGAAAATATTTCCGATAATGTATTTTTGAAAGTAGTTTTTATATTTCTTATATCATAGGCATAAAGAAACTCCTCAAACCATGACAGATAATTACTCAGTCCACTGTCAAATGATCAACCGTATATAATCATTAGCACAGAATCAGCATAATGATGTTTACTTACTTTCTCAGTGATGACTATTGCAAATCTTAAGTATTCAGCAGAATGATTTTTTTAGAAAAATTTAACTATTAGATATGAAATTGTTATTATACTCTTTTGTATAGTTATATTATTGGAAATGTGCTATCAGAATTGAATTTCAAGTTAGGGATCCCATTATGCAGAATTTGATAGGGTCTAAGTAAAATATATTCTAAAATAAAAAATAATAATAGTCTTAGAAAAATCTAACCTAAAAGTTTCTTTTAGTCTATGATACCACTAATATTCTGTAGACATCTGAATTCCTTCAGTTTTTACCTAACCATTTAACTGGGATGCAGTCTAGTTTTCTAGAATGATCTATAAATTAACAAGAACTAAAAATGTGGAAGAAATGTTAAATGCCTTCTTCTTAAACAATAGGAAAGTGGCAGTATAGAATGAAATCATCAAACCAAAATCAAACAGGGGTATAACTTACAGAGTAAGTTAAGCATTAACACCATTTTTGTTCCAAAGAAATTTTGCAAAATCTATCATTTTTTATGTAAACATTTCTATTGACTTATTTTATACACAAAGACAAGTTAAATATATTTTTAAATGGATAGCTTATTGAATATCCATAGTCAATATACCCATGTAGCCAGAATCCAGATCAAGAAACATTACATTATTAAAACAGGAGAAGCCCTCTCCCTCCCTGAATCAGTCACCACCCAGCTCATCCTTCCAAGGGCAACATTTGTTTTGAATTTTAACGTCATGTATTAGTTTTAGTTGTTGTTAAAATTTATGTAAAAAATAATCAGTAAACACTTTTCTTGTGTCTGGCTTATTTTATTCGATGATACTTTTGCCATATATACATATGCATTTGTTCCTTCTCCTTGCTGAAGAGTATTCAGCTTTATAGCTACACCACTGTTCCATTCTACTGTAAAGACATTCCGGTTGGTTTGTTTTCACACCCTGGGAACAATGTTGCAATGAGGATTATTGTATAGACTTTTTGGTAGAAATGAATACATTCATGTGTGTATAAATGGAATAGAGGTTCTTAGTATTGCATATATTTACTTTTAGTAGGCAGTGTCAAGCAGTTTTCCACAATGTTTGCATGAGTTTTACTCCTACTAGCAATGCATGAGCGTTTGAGCTGTCCACACTGGGTATTACCCTTTTCATATTGGTGACTATTCTAAATAATTCTACTTTTGAGATGGATTTACTTTTCATGATGTTAAGGTAGGGAAGAGGGAAAAGACATGGTGGTTATTATCAGGGAATTGTGGAGCGTAGATAAACGGGAAGATTACCACACATTCTTTTATTCACTTGTTTTACTAACATTTCTTTTACACCATCTATATGTCATAAACTATTTTGGGAGCTAAAGAATTATTAGTCAAGATAATAGACAAAATCTTTGCACTGTAGTGGCTTATATTCTTGTGGAAGAGTCCATATAAAAAAGGTAAGCCAAATAAATATGTACTTACCTAGCTATATACATATAGACATATGTGCTTACAGATATTGTATAATTCCTAGAATAGTAAAATAATAGAAACTAGAACAGAGCTTACCAGGGGATAAGGGAGGGGACAATGGGAAGTTATTGTTTAATGGGTAGAGAGTTTTGGTTTGGAATGATTAAAAAGTTCTTGAGGTTCATAGTGGTGATGGTTGCACAACAGTGTGAAAATATTTAGTATAACTTATGTGTATACTTAAGAATGGTAAATTTTATGTTGTTTATATTTTACCATAATTAGAAAAAATAGTTTCATCTTTAAAATTTAGCTATAGGATTTATCTTCTCCATACTAAGGAGAATCTTCATGGCTCAAAGAGCTACATTTATCAAATATACACAGTGTGCCAAATGTTAGATTAGATGCTGTGGTATCTCATTAACCCTGAAGAAACCTACGGGAAATGTGCTATTCTCACTTTTTTATTGCAATTGAGAAAACTGAGGAACAGAAGAGGAAAATTGACTCTCAAGTTCATGCTACAAATACAGGACAGACCAGAATTTGAACTTGAGTACTGTAATTCTTCTCTGAACCACTGCATTCTATTGTCCCACTACCCTTCCAAACCACAGTCCATTTACTCATACAGCCTTGTAAGTATCCACAGACCCAACATATTCTGAGTCACAGATCAATCCTGAAACTGCTCTCAAAAAGATTGGGGTTTCGTTACATTCTTTGCCTCTTCTAAAATTTATTCTTAGAGCATCGTTTATCCCATTTCCCATCTACTGTCTATATTACAATTGAACACTAACATTCTGACTGCATGCAGCACGTCCCTCTGTATATTGTTTCCAATCTGTAGCTAACCTATCACTAACTAGTAGGTAAGGTAGACTAGTACTGCAAGTACTGCAAGAATGAGACACATTACACAGTCAAAGCTATAGGCCAAGACAGTGGGTGCCTTCTATATATTACATCTTATAGGTTTCACATTAAAATGCACAGGATTTGAAGCCCAACAGACCAACAGCTGCTTCTGTTTATTCATGTTACCTTGGGCAAGCTTTGTAATTGCCCATTCCCAACTCCCAGAACCTGATTCCTAAAATGACAATAGTACTTACAGAGAGTTCTGTAAATCATTGAGTGTAGCTCTTGGCATCTACTGCTAGGAACTTACAGCTGATAGCAGAAACAACTATTTAAAAATGCTATACATTTATCAAGTATCCTCCTATTTTGTATGGGTTGTTGGTTGGCACCTAGGAGCTAAGTAAATGTTGTGGTTTAACAATGTGAATCTCACTAGCTCACAGTGAAATGACAACTGCTTCTATCCAGACAGAGCTGACAGGCTGATTTTTCAGTCTGTCATCACCTAAGATCTGCTTGAGATACTTATCTATTGCATATCATGAAATGTATGAACTAAAAATAGTTGAATCTGCTAGAACAAAAGATGACAAAATATAGTTGTAATAATTACAAATTCATGGCAGTTGTATGGTTCCTAAAAAATACCAAGACAATTTTGCTGCTGACAATGGAGAGGGTACTTGGGTACTAGAGAATTAATACAGGAGACAAAAGAGACATTTTACTTGATATAAAATTGTCTTGAATTTGGATATTTTACATTTGCTTTTTAATTGAATAGAAACTAGCACTTTTTAAGAAAAACAAATATAGAAAGATTCATTAACATTTTTATCTAAAAACACTTTAGGAATATAATCCAGTGTCCTCTTTTGACTGTTTTTTTTTTTACTAAGAACAAATGAATTATCTATTCCTTTTGAAAAGCTTAAATTGCTTTTTAATCACAGGAGCATTTAAAATAAAGTGAATTATTTTTCTTATAAAAGCAATATACATTCATTGTTGAAAAAGAGAAAAGAGTAGGGAATAATAAAAAAATCAAACATAATCTCATTATCTGGTGGCAACAGCTATTATACATATGTTCCTTTTGATATATTTTTATAAGTTCTAAGATTTTAGCCTCAACTAATAGAATCTTATTGTTCATATTCTCAATTTCCATATAACATTATAATGCAAACAAATGCCTAGACCATTATTTTTAATGTGATTTTTCATAGCTGCATAAAATTCCACTATATAAAAGTACCATAATTTACCTAACACGCTAATGCCAGAATTTCACCATCATTGCCATTATAAATAAAATTGTAATTAATCAGAAGTTTTATTTTTTGAGCAACAAATCCAACTCAAATCAGCTTAGGCAAAAAGTTGACCCAACATATTTGATTTGATAAGTATTAGTATATCTCATATGGTTCAAGGATGACTTCTACCAGTAAACCATGGGAATTGTACAGACCTGGCAGGGCCTCATGAGTCACTGGAGCCAGAGTTTAATTCCTTTCTGGTTTATCTCTCACTCCCAGTGATGTGATTTATAGTATGAAATATGTCTTTGGTCTTCATCCCTGTTTTTGGCACAAAGCTCCTAAATCCCTCTGAATTTCCTAAATCGATGAGGGCTATAAAAATGTTTTGTTATGTTAATGAGCGACTTTAGGATCCACCCAAGTGTGGGGGCTGGTTGCCAAGAGAAGAAACTACCAGCTGATTAGAAGGTGGGAACTTTCCCTTCCACCTCCAGAAATCTGGAGAGGGTACTGAGAAAAGCATTCATACAGAAGAAAACCAAATGTGAACATGCAAAAAATACCTTTTATTTAAATCAATACAATTTTTAACCTGAAAGTTCATTTAATGATTATAATGTTTAAATTTAGAGTTTGGTGGGAGTTCACAATGATATTCATTACCCTTTCCCTGAGTGCATAACTGTCTTCATTTTACCAGGCATCTATTTCATTACATGTGAACAATGATCTTTCAAGGAAAGAACCCAAATCCAAAATATCAAATACAGAATTATAAAATTGAGATTTTCAAAAAAAGAAAAAGACATTTCTTTGACAAGAGTACAGGCAATATTGCCAAACTAAATATTCTTTACTGAGAAATGACAATGTTGGTGTTTCATTTCCTATTTCCCTTCATGCCCTTATGCTCTGTCCTCTTCTGGACTTTTTTTTTTTTTTTTTTAGGTAGATGTGTGGTCATATATTTCTTATATCCTAGCAATATTTCTTATATTCTAGCAATTAAGACATTGCTAGGATGCCTCGGTGGCTCACTTTGCCTTTGGCTCAGGTCATGATCCCACAGTCCTGGGATTGAGTCCCACATTGGGCTTCTTGCTCAGCAGGGAGCCTGCTTCACCCTCTGCCTGCCACTCCCCCTGCTTGTGCGCTCTCTCTCTCTCTCTCTCTGACAAATAAATAAGTAAAGTCTTAAAAAAAAAAAAAAGGACATTGCCATCTTTCTTTCAATTATTGTGGACTCCTTTTTTTTTTCTTTCCTCCTACTGGTTTTCGTTTATGCCATGGTTTTGAAATACTCTCACAAATATGGTTCTTTGACTGGCTTTTGCTTCTCTTGTTAGCTCTCAGACTATAAAAGAGCTTGCTTTTTGTCTACCCCTTTTGCTGCTGATGCTGCCCATCACAGTTGCTACTTCATCCTTTCCCTTTTCTGGTCCATCCCTTAGACTCAGCATTTGACCTTCTTACCAATTAGCGTCAGCAATACAGAAAATGTATATGTAAATGTCTTTCTCAGGATATCCTATGTGCCAAGACAGGGACTATGCACTTGATTCTTTTTTTTTTTTAATGCACTTGATTCTTATAAAAGGACTAGTTTCCCAGTGAAGCTGCTCAGAGAGTTGTCCCTCAAATATGTGATCAAGCAGACTATATATGATATTGTTTGTTTCTTGCCTTTGAAGACTGTTGTTCACCACTGATGATGCAAATAGGAAATATAAAAGTAAATTATATTTGGGATATAGAATCATAACATCGGCACTTAACTCTTCAATGTGCTTACTGTCCCCAAACAAAATATGGGGAGCATTCCCCGATTTAGCTGTTAGAATCTTGAGTAAAATATAATTCAGGCAGAGTAACAGTTGGAATCACATTCATTACATTTAGAGACTTTATTATTTTATTTTATTGTATTTCTGTTGCAGTTCATTCATATGGTCAGAAAAATTGAAAGGAGGCATTCTATGTGAAAGGACTTATCCCTGATAATTTTGGTTTTCTTGTACTGTGTTCCCAAACACAGGTATTATTTTGCAAAAAAGTAAGCTAAGTCATACCAAAAAGAAGGGAAGGCTGAAAAGAAGCTAAACTTATTCACCTCTCATGGGAGATCCTACAGAGAGACTTCATGGGAGAATTTTCGAGCCTGAGAGGACTCCAATGACCAATAGATTCAATGCTTTGATTTTGCATATGACGAAAAGAAGACCCAGAGTTGTTGAATAATAATTAGGAATGTTACATTTAACTGCTACAGTATCCAAATTTTATCATAGCTCCCTTTATCCTACTTTGGGTTTAGAATTGATTCCTGAAAGGCCCTCAGAGCTGACCATGGTTCCACAATCTGGTTGCATGTTAGAACCACCTATCAGCCAGCCCTACTCCCTGAAATTGTGGAGTAAGACCAGTATAGCTGTGTATTTCAAAAGCTCTTCGTGTTTCTTGAGAATCTAGCCAGAGTTGTTTCATTAGTCAAAGGACCTGAAGCCTTTTTATACCTGTCGTATATTTAGACGTATATATCGTAAAACTGTCGTAATTTAGAATTAGTGGTTTGTCATCTCAAGGTTGATAGTGTTTCATAATTTCCATAATCTTTAATATACAATATTTTTGATAGGTAGAAACCACTCATTCATCTAGATTTACTGGCTTTTACTTTTTAAAATCTCCCTCTAAAATCAACTACCTGTTTGGCTCATTTATTTATATCAGATTGTTATATACCGGATGAAATTCAAAATGTTTATAAGCTGATAAAATTCTATGGTGGGGCAGGAAGGAGCAATCCCACACAAACAGCTTTCTGCCTCTGTTCATAAGTAACACAACTTTTTCTTCCTATAGATTAAAAAGATATATCAAAACAATTTGCCAATAAAGTGTACCTGAATGATATAATGTTGGCATATGGCCAATTGTATTGAGAAACTAAATTTGGTTGAGGAAATTATTATTTCCCAACCTTGAAACCTTTACAGACCATTGAACACTAAAATAGGGCCATATTTCTTTAAAATAGCTAACAACAGTAGGTAAAGTTAAATAATATATCCTCCATCAGCTCAAGGAAAAATAAGTCTACTTTGTCAATTCACCTCAAGGAAATAGTTTAATTATGTTTCTACTATATCTGTCTTTTTAAAGCTTATCATAAGTGAAAGAAAATAGCTGTAAAGCCCAAAACTAAATATCTTCTTGGAGTCCTAAAATATATAAACATGGATATAAGATCAGTGAGCTATCTTTGCTCATCTACATTCTTTCCCCAAAAGCACAAAATAGTGTTCTTATATCCAAAACTTTGGTAAACTTTTCAATCAAGATCTATTTTCAAGCAATAAAACGTACACGTCTTGTGTTCAGTTTGATGAAATTGACCATTCCATAGCCCTATCATGCAGCGCAAATAAACATTATAAGCTATTTGCATCATCCCATAATTTTCTTTAATGTACCTTTATAGTTACGTTCCCCACCCCAGTGTACCCAGTAGTGGGAACTTTCTAACCTTTATTAGCAATAATTAATTTTATTTGTTTTCTCATGTTTGACTTCTTTCATTCAGATTTATACCTTACGGTCTTCTGGTTCAGCAATCGGAAACTCATTCTTTTATATTGCTCAATAGTGTATCATTGTATGACTGAACCGTATGCATTTATCCATTCTCCCATTAATGAACAGTTGTTTTGTTCTATCCTGTCTTTGTTTTTGCAGTTGCTAGTTCTAATGAATTTTGCTGCTATCAATATACTTGTACAAACCTTTTTATGAGCATGTATTTTCACAGGGATTAATTGTGGAGTGCAGTGTAAAAATATGTCCAGAAGAAACTGCCAAAGCCTTCTCCAAAGTGTAGTTAGTGCCCCTTTCACATTCTCCGCTGTGATCTGTGAGGATTCCATTTGCCTTACGTGCTCACTAACACTTGGTTTTGCAAATCTTTTTGATTATAGCCCTTATGCTTGGTGTCACAAGAGGGAATGTGACTATGTGTCATCTTCACTCGGGCATTGTTGTGCAGTTATTTCCCTGCAGCTTTGTCTTTGGAACCAGAACACATTCGACTATAACGTACTTACTAAATGAATTATTACTTAAATAAAAATCATTACTTCTGGCAGGAGAGATTGAGATATTTTTGTGCACAGCTATTGTCTTCAAAATTTCTTCAACTAAATGAATGGGATAGGAATACGTGTGACTTGGTCACGTGGATGTGTTTTTCTTCTCTACTAGTCTGCTGCTCTTATTTAGCTACTGCAACAGCTATCATGAACTGGAGTGTTAAAACGAGCCCACATTTTCAGAACTGAAATATATATTTTGAAATATTTCTTTGCTCTTACCACACAGGACACTAACTCACTAATAATAATGACTGAAGCAAATTACTGTCAAAGCCTGTTCAGCTCCCTTCGCAGGTACAATTTTGCTCTTAGCAGAATTCACAAGTGTGCTATAAAAGACTTTTCCCTTTGTGCGCTGATATTTCTTTACTCCACCTTCTGTCTCCAGCTGTAATATTTTCTTAATGACCTCAACTGGGGAATACTTGCTTTGGGAAGCTGTTTTTCTCTGCATGCTCAGTGGGTTCTGTATTTAACATTTTGTCCTTTCCCACTAGTTCCAAGATCTACTTATACATTTTCTTTTTACCCAGTTCTCTAAGGTATAGGCCAATTCCAGGACGTACCCTTTGTCTAGTCACTCCTGCGAGTAAATCCTGGGTCACAGATTTTCCATTTTTGCTTGACTGGAGTTAAAAATGTGGAGGGCTTTTTTTGGTTTGTCTTTTATTTCGGTCTTTCATTCTTTCTTTTTTTTTTTTTTTCTTTTTGTCTGTCCTTCCTTCCCTCCCCCCTTCCTTTCTTTTTTTCTTTCTTCCTGAAACCTGGGTTCTGTTTTTCTGCTTACGCAAAGTCATGAATGGCTAGCAGGATGACCTTGATTATGTCTTAATCAGAGCACTATTCCCATCTAGAGATTTTCCACATATAGCTGAGGGTCCTTCTTGCTAAAAATGATTTTACATATCACACTAACCGTTGTACTCACTGTATAGAAGGAGACTGGAATCATTGTGACTACTATGAACCATTTAAACTAATGTTCAGCTGAGACTACCCTCATGCACCTGACACAGGAAAACTCTTGAAGTTTATGATGCTATCAGTTCCTATACAAGTTACCCCTTAGGACTTATTCTCTCTTTGTAAGTATGATGGCATGAATAGATTCAAGTCTGTTTTCCATGAAAATTTACTTTCTTTGCTTTTCAACCTTTTATTGAAATGTAGACATGGAAAAAAGCACGAATCACAAGTGTATGGCTCAAAAAAGTAAACACAATTGTGTAACTGCCAACAAAACCATGAAATTGAATATTCTCATAACACTAACAGTATTGCCTCTATGCCTATAGTTCACAATTCCCCTCAAAGATAATCCCAAACTGACTGGAACACTAACCATCAGATTTGCCTCTTTTTTGAACTTTGAATAAATAAAAGAAATCTTTCCATGTCAACCACCCTTTAGTCAAAACTGTTTTGGAAGTTAATCATGCTGTTGGTAGAGCAATAACTAGTTAATCCTCAGTGCTGTATAGCAGAGGTCAGCAAACCTTTTCTGTAAAGACCAGATACTAACATAGTTTTGCAAGCTATGCAGGTTCTGTTGTAATTGTTCAACTGTACATTTGTAGTACAACAGCAGCCTCAGACCATTTGTAAATGGAAGGGTGTGCTGTGATCTAGTAAAACTTTATTTACAAAAACAAGGAGGAGGATGATTGGACCAACTAGTTTTAAAATTTGTTGACTGGCCAATCTCCTTGAAGGCCTGGTGTGTGACCTGCCAGGGCAATCATGTGGCTGAATGATGAGATCTGTAGCTCAGGAGTGAGGCAGGCAACCCAGACAGGGACCAAAGAGAAAGAAGTAATTCCTTTGAGGTTTTGAGCTTGCCAGCACCTGGGTTGATTTTGAAGGCTGCTCAGAAAGTGACATCCACTAATTGAGGCCACTGCCCACTTTTAAGTGCCCAATTAAAAATATGTAGAGTTTTATGGAAATATGGCAGAAAAACACACCTATTTGATGACGTAAGTCACTTCCAATAAAATTCCCACTTTCCTGGGTCACCCTAATACAGACTTTGGGTTTTTCTTCAAAGTCTAACAGTTTTTTGTTTTAATTATAGTTTTACTTCATTTCTCAGGGGAAATTCCTGGGCCTTTTTATGGTTCCATATTATTTTAAATTCACTTCAAGTTAGAATAATCTAAGTAGTTTTCAGTCACAGCTATTTTTCTAAAGTTTTTTTTTTTTCAAAATGATTTGAAAATGTCTATATTAGAGAGATCAAAACCTTGAATGAATATTTATCCATTTTTGTAGTTACTTTTTAAGTACATCAAAGTATTGAATGACATGTAAAAAACACTAAGCAGAATTCATCATTATTATCTTTCTGTTTTATGAATAAATTAGCAAGAGAATTATTCAAATTAAGTTTCATGAATTAATATCAAAGAACTACTCTGTTCCTAACAATAGGTTAATAAATTACAGAGTAAGTTACAGAAGCCTTGCTTTTAAATAATTGGTATCATCTGCTGTATTCTTAGATATAGACAGTTTATTCTGTGAATATATTTCCTTAGAAATCTACCAAATCAAATAGAACAATTTTGCTTATATTATTTTGTATTATATAACAAATTATTTTCAATGATTTTCAAATGTATACATCATATAAATAAATATTAATAAGTTATGGATTACCATCAGTTGGCAAAATAAAATATGTTAAATGTAAAAGGTAGGCAATACAGTTAATATCACTGAAAACAGGCCACAAAAATCCACTACTCTAAAAGCTATAATTTATAAGATATTTGAAGAAATATAATTTTTCTATGTAATTGTATTTGTCAGTGAATATCGTATGCCTTATTTACCTGTTACTGTAATCTCCTAAAGTACTAGGATAATTTTTATCATCATAAATAGCTTAATAAACTTAATTTAAACTTATTCATAGAATTCAGTTCCTAAGTAAAGCTTCTTAAAAATCATGGAGTAAATCTCAGTATCAACTAGACTTTACCATTTAAGCCAGTTTCCTACTAAAAGACTGAACTGATATTGCTTTACTATTTATGCCATTTTAATTCTTTCTTAGTTGCTTTGGTTCCCAACATTATTCCTAAAGGGATATTAGACCTGGTGTTTTAAAACTGTTTAGTTCTTCACAAGTGCTTGTAACTGCAATACAGAAAAAAATCTAAAATTGATTACTCTGGTAGATCAGTGTCCAAGAGCCTTACCCTGATTGCTGAGGTACAGAAGAATACAGTGTACTAGGAATGGTACACTGGAGGTGTCCCTAGACTTGCTTTTGCTGCTAAAGGAGCCTCAGAGCATTTAGGAAAGGCCATTGACCGCCCCTCCCCCCATCAAAATTTAGTTTTAAATGAATATTATTTCAATGCTTTTTGATAAAATATTCCATAGTGACTGAGCCAGATTTCTATTTTAAAATGTAATTTGGAATGCAGCTAGCAAAATAAATAAATTTTAAAAATCAATACAGTAGAGTCCAAATTGTGATGTTAAAATTTGTTATTAAATATAATTTGTGCCCTGGGGTGCCTGGATGGCTCAGTCAGTTAAGCATCCAAGGCTCTTGGTTTTGGCTCAGGTCATGATCTCAGGGTCCTAGGATGGAGCCCCATCGAGCTCCCTGCTCATCTCAGAGTCTGCTTAAGATTCTTTCCCTCTTCTTCCACCTCTCCCCTGCTCATGTGCCTGCACATATGCACACTCTCTCTCAAATAAATAAATAAATTCTTAAATATATATACATATATATATATATATATATATGTTTATATTTCGTGCCTGATGATTATCCAGAATGACTTACCCTGCTTTCTTTGGACAATCTGCTAATATAGATATGGAGATATAGGCATTTCCCATTGGCCACAACAGAGCCAATATAAAATGAAGAAAGAAATATTAGGTGTTGAGCCTATAAGATTCGAAACATTAAGCCCTAGACATTAAAAAAATGAAGAAACAAGGTAGAAATTATCAAGGTAACTTGGAGTTGACAATTGTAATAGGTCCAAAATTACTCACAAATCTTCTTTCTATATTTTTCTTGTTTTATTATGGTTCTATAAATTGTGATTGTTACAACGCATACAAATTGCTAAAATTGAGAAATTAAATGTTCTTATAATTAGAGCACTTTGGGGTTAAAAAAAGATCTTGAACATTTTAAGAGTTTATATTTTATTTGATGGACTTTTAACTTATTTTAAAATTTTCCTCAACATTTTAATACAGAATTTGTCCTTCTGGTGATGTTCAAAGAGAAAAAAATAATCAGTGTGACAGTCTGAAAGACAACTAATTAAATGTTAATAATAACTATTAACTGAACATCTACTAATATCACCTATAGTTTTAGCCCTTTGGCTTCAGCTAGTAGGAGAGTATAGTGGGAATGAAATGAAACTTGCTTGTTCTTTAATGTAAGCTTTAATTCATTAACCAAATAGTGCCATTTTTTCCCAGATAAATTACTCAAATCATAGTTTTCGAACTATATTTGGACATAAGGTTAAGCATGAACTGATATGTGAAAGAAATGCAGACAACATGAGGCAACACACAAAAAAATCCCCAAAAATGAAAGTATATTTTAAGACATCCATGCTACCTTCTTTCTAAATCTAGTTAATACAATGAACATCCTGTATTTTCACTTCTCAACTATTTCAGGGTGTTGGTTTAATATATACCTGACCCACTAGATAAACACCTATAAAAGTTATGAATTTTTATGTTTTATTCAATGAATAAGATATTGAAAGATTGGGAGTGAGCAACATCTTGCCAATCTGAAATGATAATGCTCACTTTG
Source organism: Mellivora capensis (assembly GCA_004024625.1). Lineage (NCBI taxonomy): Eukaryota > Metazoa > Chordata > Mammalia > Carnivora > Mustelidae > Mellivora > Mellivora capensis. The sequence continues at coordinate 35,963 of PISX010002370.1, read as the reverse complement.
GTGATGAAAATTTGAGGTTACTTGAGCTCAGAAAAACAGCATTTTTACCACAAAAATTCATCAAAGTGTTCTTTGCTCTAAGCAGAGATAACTTGCATGGGTTCATTCAAGCTTTTCAATATTTTCTGTAATTTGAGTAAATACATGTCTAATAAAAGATGTGTATGTAAATATGGAGTTTAATTTCATATTGCACTGCTTGATTGACTTTGAGTGTTCATGTGATCACTTGCTCAGGAATTTCTGGTTAGCTCATTTGAGAGCTTTTGACTTATGAAATTTATTAAAGAAAATTTCGATCATGTGGCCCAAAGTGGCAGATATAATTAATGTTCTTATAGTGATCATTGGCTTAATCACATTTATAATTTAATTTTAAGAAGTCTTATGTCAGCTTTCATCAAGGTGTTTAGAGTTATAACAGAGATAGTCATTCATGCAGTGTTTGGTGAGTAATCTTTAACAAGCTCACTTTTTTTCTTTTCCTTTTCCTTTTCAGATTTCCATTAGACATTAGGGATTTCTTTGAAGAACAGAAACCAAACATCACTTGTAAAGGTAATAATGAGAAATACAGGTATTCTTTATGTTTGCACCCTTGTTTTATGTCAAACAAATGTATCCTTGATGAATAAGTAAACACATAAATATATAAATGAACTTGCATATATGCATTTGCATATATACTTGCATATATACATTTATACATATATGTATATATGTATAAATACATAAATGAACCTAAATATCTATTTATAAAAATATATATAAATATATTTATATATAAATATATATAAATAAATATATATTTAATTAATCAAAAAACCCCAAAATATAAGGAAATTATAGTGCCATTCATCTAGTGTTAGAAACTCTGTATCTAACTATTCAGATACCATGTATCTGTGTCTAAGGACCTATGGTTAATATACAATATATTTAATTCTCAACAGCAACTCCTCAAGTTTCATGAGAAATTTCTCATTACATCTAAGAAAACTACTCGGGCAATTAACAGAAACTTATTTGAACCCACAGAGTGAACATTGAGAAGAGGACTGATTAAACCTAAGTCCTTTGACCCCATATCCCATTTATCCCCATATGTTAGGTTGATACCAGATGATAAACGTTAAAGGCAACTGATTAAGTTTTACATGCTTTATTTTTTTTTTCATTGGAACAAGATTTCCAAGGTCCAGTATGCGTTCACAAAAATTATAAATTGATTTTGCTTAATGACATAGGGACTGTACCCCAGTACTCTTTTCCTTAGCAGCATGAAAATTATGCATATCTACTGTGACCCTCAAAATTGTTAGTGTCAAGACTCTTCATTTGACTGTAAGTCACCAAATGAAAAGTCTTCTTCATCTTTTTTTTTTTAAATTTCTGTTTACACTACATAAAAGTAATACCCTCCCCTCAATTGGCCTTGATATGGAAACAAATATATATTAACAAATGCCTTTTCCCTTTTCTACCTTCTAATATTTCTACTCATTTGCTTCTGATTTGAATTTGCAAACAGGGTTTGAGCTTTTTGTAATGTAGGACTGGGAGAAAAATGAAAAGAGAAATATGAAAAAGCGCTAGTGTATTCTATAGAGAAAAGATGAGTGAGCAGAAGAAGAGCTAGAAAATGTTGGCATAGACAAATTGTGCAGTTAGAATGAGGTAGAATGGAGTGAGATTAAAGTGTTGAGGCATTTGTGAGAACACAGTCTGGGACATAGATTTATTAGACATTGGGCAGGAAAATCTTAAATATTTGGAAGGAGAAACAAAATTTGTGAGTTGAGAAGAAAGGATTTTTGTAGGTGGAGCCATGGGGTGTATGTGTGGCTCTCTGGGTCACAGGGCTTTTGCATAGCTCTTTGTTTGATATGCCAAGGAAGCATTCATTTTCCTGGTGCAATGCTTACTCTCTCTTTGCGTATCTGAACTTGTCAACCATCACTGAGAGAGCTGTTTAACAAGTCTGCTTTGTAGCATCTCTGTCAGGGAGCAGAGGATGCCTACATCTCAAACCTAGAAACAGAACGAGGTTATCATTACTGCCAATTGTCTAGCATATAAAGGATGGAAACAAATTACTACTTCACAGACAGAGGAAAAAACAGTGATTGAGTTTGTTTGATCCCCTAAAAATCAGTGCTGTGGGTGGGGAGTCATAGAATGTTTTGAATCACTACTTCAATTCCTAACTGTAGAAGGAGATTGACCTCATCAGCAGAGAACTGAAATACCTTTGTAGTTCAGATCTGATTATCTGATATTCAGATAATATCTGCTAAAATTAAGAAATTAGATATTCCCCTATTCAGAACACTTTGGAGTCAAAAAAGTTTTTCAGCACTTTGAGAGTTTATATTTTATCGGATGGACTGTTAACTTAATTTTTTAATCTCCTATAACTTTTTTTAAAAGATTTTATTTATTTATTTGACAGAGATCACAAGTAGACAGAGAGGCAGGCAGAGATAGAGGGGGGCAGAGATAGAGGGGGGCAGGTTCCCCGCTGAGCAGAGAACCCGATGCGGGGCTTGATCCCAGGACCCTGGGATCATGACCTGAGCCGAAGGCAGAGGCTTTAACCCACTGAGCCACCCAGGCACCCCTCCTATAACTTTTCAACAAATAATGTTCTCAGAAAAGGATGCCCAATATTGGAAGATAATATAACATTTTCAAAGTCAACTAATTAAGCAATAAATTAATGATATGTATTAATTTTTTTGAATTAAGTGACTTTATTAAATATTTCTTTTCTCTGGGAGATCCAAACATTTTATTTATTGACTTGTTTAAGAAAATTCTTAATAGTTAATGTGTATCATAACAAGGAGAAGTGTTTTCCACTTTTAAAAATTGCCCTAAAATAACCCTTTTAGTCCTTACCAGCATATTTTGTTAGCTCATTTAAAGTCAAATTCATTAACTTAGGGGTCCTTGATTCAGAATTGTAGCCTTAGACAGTACATCTGACATAGAACAGCTAGAGGGCAGTGCCACTGTCTTAGGAATAATTCAAGCAGTCAGGGATGCAAAATACCAGAGATGTAACACTTGCTTTGTCTTATCCAGTGTGACCTATGCATTCCATCATATAAATGATCAACAAAATATAACATTTAGTTCTTTTCAAAGGAGACAAACAGAAATAGATGTTGAACCCCTCAGTAAAATGGGGGAATCATATTAGCCTCATTCTCAAGAATGCTAGGAGTAAACTATAATATAATAAAATCTTTCATAAAACACTTGGAGAAGCACACACCTTATGGAAATGGTTGATAGCAATAATTCTGTTTTTGGTGAAAGGAATATAAAATGCAGAAAACAGAACCATGCTTTTAGTGCATTAAAGTAACATGAACATTGTGGTTCATTGGATGTCCTATATTCAGCAAATTAATTGGAACAAACCACTTCAGGAAAAAATAGTATGCTGAAAATTATTTTATTTCCTTTTAGTTCTGCTTCAAAGACACACACTGATAAAAAGGTGTTCCAAAAGCAAGGTGGTTAATTACAGGGGTTGTTCTGCTCTGAGATCGCATTTAAACTGCAATTACTCTAAAAGCAAGATGGATAGTTACTTCAGTTGCCCAGTTCTAAAGCTACATCAACAGGAAGGTTTTATGAGTTTTAAATGGATTGTGACTTCACTGTTTTCTCTAATTATTTTGTTTATTTGGGAAAGGAAAGTAATAGTCATAAAATTGAATGTCTAATCACATTGGCTTAACTGACAAATTGCTCCTGAACCATTTTGTAGACTAAAACAATTTTACAAATGTACTTGGTCCTAAAAAAAAAAAAAAATATATATATATATATATATATATATATATATATACACACATACATACATACACACACACATATATTATGGTATTTGTGACTTTAGTACCATTCTAAAGCAAAAGAAGCTTGTCATCTTGAAAAAAAAATGGCGGGGGAGATGGGGGAAATATTGTTAGAGCAAGTCCATTGTCAAAGAGTTTATTATGGCCTGTGACAGACCACACTGAACACATGAAGTAGTACATCATACTTGAGTGGGAAATTTCTCTCACCTGCCCGGAAGTGTAATAAGATATTTACCAAAAAAATTCAGAATTTCAGAATGCTTTCTTCATGACATGCAACAAGTCAGCATATGGAGAAAATATGTCACATTATTAAAATGTCAGTAATCTGCCTCTCATGTCATAAAATCTAAGAAAAATGTCAAATGAGCAAACACTTCCACATCATTAAGGAAGTGTCTTCCCACAACTTCGACTCCACAATTTCTAATTATTTTTACTATATTTTACTATTCATCGTAACCTCTACATTTCTTTCTGTTTTTTCTTTCTTTCTTTCTTTTTTAACATCTATTGTATCTGTTTGGTGGAAATGTGATATTAAATGGTTTGCTGCTGCCCTTACTTGGCAACACCGTGGTCAGTGACATCATGTCACTAGCTTGATATCTGCCGTGGTGGAGTCTTTACATCACAAAAATTAACAAATGGTACAAGTCAGGGCTTCAATTATTGCATTGCTGGTTGTTCAGGGTGACAATAATGTGACAATAATGCACATTAAACTTTTAAGTGTGTCATGTCTCTATTCATTGTGAGTAGCTCAAAATTTTGAGAAAATGTTCTTCCAATGTTCAAAAACTATCATTTAATTCAGCAAAGAAGTTGTTCATATTATTGACAAGAGGGAAGTTCTGACTTATGTTTTTTGTTATAATTTGTCTCATAACATAACATAACTCTTAACATAAAAATATCAACAAACATTTATGTTGGAATTAGAACTGCTCATCACTTGAAATCATAATTTGGCTGCAGATATGACAGTTTGGCAAAAAACAATGATGGTATTCAGTGAGAATAAATTGGCTACGTGCAGTTTGTTGTTTGGCATAGTTCACTATTAAAACACTATTATTTAAAAACTGTATTCTACATATTTTTATATCAGTACAATTTATAAAATAATTTGTGTATATATATAATTTTAAAAAGATGATTGCTAAACTTTATCAGCATGTTGATTCAAATGCAACTATATTAATATTACATAAGTTGGGAAAAGACAAAATTCTCAGTTAAAAGACAAGGATGCTCAGTGTTTATAAAAAAATGCAGAACCTACTATATGTTTCTTTTAAGAGATTCATCTTACACATGGGGATACAAAAATATTGAAAGGAAAATCTGTAAATTTACAAGCATCCTTAATCAAAGTAGTATCAGACAGAATAGACTTGAATGCAAGAATTGTTATTTGAGGAGCTCCTGGGTGGCTCAGTGGGTTAAAGCCTTTGCCTTCGGCTCAGGTCATGATCTCAGGGTCCTGGGATCGAGCCCCGCATCAGGCTCTCTGCTCAGCAGGGAGCCTGCTTCTCCCCTCTCTCTTTCTGCCTGCCTCTCTGCCTACTTGTGATCTCTGTCAAATAAATAAATAAAATTAAAAAAAAAAAGAATTGTTATTTGAGAAAAAGGAGAACTTCATAATGTGAAGATAATCCACCATCCTGATTTAAAGGCAAAATCAATGTGCAACAAATAATATTCTCAAAATATTTTTAGAAATGGGCAAAATTAATTTTTATTTTTATTTATTTTTTTAAAAGATTTTATTTATTCTAATTTTTATTTTTAATTTTTTATTTTTTTAAAGATTTGTATTTACTTATTTGACAGACAGATATCACTAGTAGTCAGAGAGGCAGGCAGAGAGAGAAGGGGAAGCAGGCTCCCCGCTGAGCAGAGAGCCTGATTCAGGGCTTGATCCCAGGACCCTGAGATCATGACCTGAGCCTAAGGCAGAGGCTTTAACCCACTGAGCCACCCAGGGACCCTGGCAAAATTAATTTTTAAAAAAACTTTTAAATTAAAAAAAATTTAAAAATGACAACAAAAAAAAAAACCCTAGGAAATTCTAAAATATAAGAGACTATTTTAAGACAAAGTTCTCAAAACTTTTATAAAATGAAGCAGAAAAATCAGTAAGGATATGAGATTTGCACAGTACAAAGGCAGAATTGACACAATAGCTAGAGACAGTGAATTTATCAGTAACACAAAAAACCTTATTTGGGTACACAGGTGACTTTTACCATAATTTACTATAGCCTTAAGCCATAAAGCAAGCCTTTTCAAGACTATATCAAAGGTGGATCCCTTCCATGCCTCCAGGCCCACCTCGGTTCTGCCAAGAAATAATTCAGAGCCAAACTCTCAAGTTAAGAATTTAATAGCAGTTAAAGAGAAAAGACACTCTCAAGACAGGGAATTAGTCAGGCCTGGAGGCAGCAAGTACACTGGGATTAAGGGTATGTTCTCCTTTTATTTCTATTTAGCTTGAAGGTTTACAGCTGGGGCAGTCTGTTAGGCTTTTCTGATCACCTGGCAGTGTCTTTCCATAGGTTGGCAGGGGGAGGTTAGGACCATATATGATCTTTAGCAGAAATGTCTTGGCACCCATCCCTCTCAATGGGGTCATAATCACAGTGTAAATGTATTATAATGAAACCTTAGGTTACTTTAGGACAGTGAATATAGGGAAGAGCACAGGCTCCTGTGCCCTGGGGCTCCCCCAATTCCACTGCTGGTTGAAGCTTCCCCTTTGCAGTATTGGGGAGATGGGGGTGGTTGGCGATTTCTGGATTTTCTTTTTTTTTAATAGTTGGAGAATCTTGTTCAGACCTAGCTAACTGCCTACTCTGTCAAAAGTATATTTATAGAACATGTTCTTTGATACCAATGGAATTAAATTATATCTTTATAAAAAAGACTTTTAGGAAATTATCAAATACTGGGAATTACAAGAAAAATACAATTACATATAATTCAAATTTTAAAAATGTGGAGGTGCCTGGGTGGGTCAGTAGGTTAAGCCTCTGCCTTCAGCTCAGGTCATGATCTCAGGGTCCTGGGATCGAGTCTCACATCGGGCTCTCTGCTCAACAGGGAGCCTGCTTCTCCCTCCCTCTCTGCCTGCCTCTCTACCTACTTGTGATCTCTCTCTCTCTCTCTGTGTCAAATAAATAAATAAAATCTTCAAAAAAAAAAAAACATGGAAATGAATTGTGAGTTGTGAACTGCTCTGCCAAATGTTGTGTTGGAAAGAAACAAATAAGTTAACAAACAGGCTTTTATGAAAGAATACCATAGACTGGGTGGCTTATAAACAAGAGAATTTTATTTCTCACAGTTATGGAGGCCGGAAGTCTAAGCTGGTGGCACTGGCAGATTCAGTGTCTAGTGAGAGCATCCTCCTTATTAAATGGCCATCTCCTTACTGTAACCTTTCAAGTGGAAGGGACTAGCTAGCTCTCTGGGGTCTCTTTTGTAAGGATATTAATTTCATGGGCAGAGTCCTAATGATTGAGGTCTCTTGGCCTCATCACCTCCTGAAGGCCCCACCTCCAAATACTGTTACAGGGTGTTTTCTCCTTTGGTGTCTGAGGTTCTTGGTCAGGCGCCTTCAAAGAATGAAGTGTGGTGGGCAACAAAGCAGCAAAGTTTATTGAGCGATACTAAAGTGATGGTACAAAGCTCGCAGAGAGAGAGGAGACCCAGGAGGGTTACCACCAGAGATTCTAAATCGGGAGGGGGGCGGTTCATGGGCTTATTGGCAGGACTGTTTTAATCTGATTAACCCTCCTTGCACCCCCACAGCCAATCAAGTTTTGTCATCTATCACGTGGGAGAGGGTGGAGGGCTCCTCCTAGGGTAGTATAAAATCCTTTTAAGGGTGGTTTCCTTTAGGCTAGAGGGGGCCCTTGTCCCTGTCTGCCGCTCTTCCAACTATCTTTCATCAATACTGTCACTTCGGGTTAGGATTTCAGCACATGAATTCTGGACAGATCCAGACATTCAGATCATAGCACACCCCTGCCTCCGAAGACATGGATATCTGCCCTTGTTACCAACATCCCTCGCTGGTGTGGTGTACTTGTCACAACTGACGAGCCTACATTTGTACATCTTTGTCACCCAGAGTCCAAATGATAACTAAAGATGAAAAAATGACCAAATATATCCTTTCTGTGGGGCATTAAGGAAATTTAAAAAGAGGTCTATAGGGGTGCCTGGGTTGCTCAGTGGGTTAAAGCCTCTGCCTTGGGCTCAGGTCATGATCCCAGGGTCCTGGGATTGAGCCCCACGTCGGGCTCTCTGCTCTGTGGGGAGCCTGCTTCCTCCTCTCTCTCTGCCTGCCTCTCTGCCTCCTTGTGATCTCTGTCTGTCAAATAAATAAATACAAATCTTTAAAAAAATTAAAAATTAAAAATAAAAATTAGAATAAATAAAATCTTTAAAAAAATAAAAAATAAAAAGAGGTCTATAGATTTACCTACACTACAAACACCCATGCATTTATATTACCTATGTGTCAGTATATGCATATGTATTATGGACTTTTTTTGTATATGGACAAAATTATAACACATACAGTGTTGTCACATTTTTAAAAAGTCAGCTGAAAATAATGGATATAGTTTTATCTAATATTGTCAAAAATTATAAAGCAAAAACATGTGAAATAACTCAAAGATAAGAATGTAGTACTTGATGTGAGTATGAGCATAAAGAAATATGTAAGTGCAGATGCATCAACTATTGATAATCCTTTAAATTCAGTTCATAGTGACATCAGTGAACCTTCCCCTAGAAGCTAAGGCATCATTTAAATATTAAAACAACCCCTGTTCTTATTTGCTTACAATAATAAAAGAATTTTTACTTTGCACCAACATAATTATATAGAAAAATTAAAACACAGATACTGAAAACATGTGCCAAAACTCAGGTACAATAGTCCTCTAAAACATTTATCAAGTTCTTATATATTTTATCATATATTAAAAATGCAAAAATATTGAGAAATAATCTCACAAATGTCTCAGATCCCTATCATCTCAAATCCTTATAGTATAATTCTCTATCCTGCTTACCCCTTTGTGAGAAAAAGAAAAATTTTAAATACAAACTCTTATGTAGAACCTAACTTCCTCCTTCTTGTTAAACTTAGGTAAAATTCTAGAAAAAAGTCTGTCCAGTTTACAGAGAAGTCTCATAAAGTTATTCATGAAACTCTTTGTTTTTTATTTAAAAAAAAAAGCCCCAAATTGTCTTTAATGGTATATCTGTCCAAACTCCATACATTTTAGCACCTTGTGTTAATAAGAGAATCTTATTCTGTTATCTGGGACTCCACTAAATCTATTTTCAGTGATCTCTTTGCTCCCAAGAAACCTTTAGAATTCAGGAGATAGAAGTGGACTGGAAGGGAGAAGTGGTTAGTGTTTTACATGTCTCTGGTCAGCTGTCTTTGAGGTATTAGAACCACCAGGGTCAGGAAAGTGGGGAAGGGAATTGGAGCCAGTATCCTTGCTGGACAGGCAAGTTGCTAATCCTCTGGCCGCTTTCTGGCTAACACTGATTGGCTTTCAAAAAGCTACAGGAAGGATTCTGAATGTGTGTTCTCTGTTCTGGGTGCATTTATGAGTACTTTGGAAGGCTGTACATGAGACTCTGCTCTGCACTGTTTCATGTTTTAGAAGATCCTGCTTGAACTCATCTTCTCCATGTCTAGCTCTGTCCTGTCCAAATTGAAGGCAGAGGCTTTAACCCACTGAGCCACCCAGGCGCCCCCCTCCTGTCCAAATTGAAATCCCTCTCTAAAGTCTGGCATTCTCTTGCCTCCTCCATCAATTCCATTCTATTGATGGAGGAGGCAACGTCACGATGGTGGTGGGGCTGGTTCTACACATTCACAGAGGGCCTCGAAGAAGAGACCGAGTCTAAAGACTAGACTTTCTAAAGTTGTGTTTTGGCTCCCAACAACATTTTCATTCAACATTGGGCCTTAGTCATAATTCTGATACCACTGGGGGAAAAAATCCCCAGGACGTAAACTGTGATTGGTATTAATACTTCCAAGTTCTTCTAACTGTGTATAGTAATTTTTCTCATTTTAACTAGTTCTAAGATCATATATTGCCTAATGTTCTCTTACTGCCCTAGTCTACATCATACATAGAATGCATGAAGAGTATTTCTTAATAAAGACACTTCTAATCATACAACACACTCAGCTCTTTGATTCTGCATTATTAAATACTATTTAAAAGAATAATTTTGTTTTTAGCTTTTTCTGTTTTTTTGTGTGTGTGTGTGTGTGACTGATACTTACTCATCTCTCTTAATGTCTCTTAACATCTTAGTATCTCTCTCTTTTTTTTTTAAGATTTTATTTACTTATTTGACAGACAGAGATTACAAGTACACAGAGAGGCAGGCAGAGAGGAAGGGAAGCAGGCTCCCCACTGAGCAGAGAGCCCAACGTGGGGCTCAATCCCAGGACCCCAGGATCACAACCCGAGCCGAAGGCAGAGGCTTCAACATACTGAGCCACCCAGGTGCCCCTCTTAGTATCTCTCTTAACAGGGTTAGTGTTCACTCATTAATCAAAATTTATATAGTTCATTCAATGCACTGTGTACTGACTTAGAAAATAATCAACAGTGAGCAAGACAGACACTGCTTCTATTTTTACAGTATTTTTTTCCTACAGTTCTAGATACTATTAAATTAATTTGGTGTTAGCATTACCTCAGAGAGTACTGGTATTGGATAACAAAATGATAATGAGAGATTTTTAGCAAAGCATTAAAATGAGAAATTTACAGCCAATATCATCCTTAATGTCCAAGGATAAATGCAAATATAACTTCACTAATTGAATCTCTCACGACTTTACTATTAAAAATGGTCTCATGCTATTTAATTTTGAGCAAAGGGAAAATCTGAGCTCTCACTAATAATTAGCATTTTCTATTCTATGATTTATGTGAACCAGATCAAATGTTTATCTCCCTTGCCCTTTGTAAACATAAATTAATGGAAGATTATTCCTGAAGAGCATGGACTTCCAGAAATGCTAAATCATTATCGTAATGCTATACTGTAAATAAAATTCAGAAACAGGGCCAAACAAAACTATATAATATCCTTAATAAGAAAAGGGGGCAGTGACAAAAGAACAAGTTCAAAAGGAGAGTTTCCTAAATAATGCTGGTACTATGAACAGTTGTGGAACACTCAGAAATGTCTTAGTCTGAATTTAATGCAATCAAGAACACCTTGAACAGAGTCAGACAGACTAGAATCTTTATCCTCTTAGAACTTTGCAGAACTGAGCATTATTTAAGGTATTGATGACCCAGAACCCTTATTTTAAAAATAGGAATTATATTTATTTTAACTAAAAATAGGAATTATTATGCCTGTTTCATGTAATTCAAACAGAGGTTCCAATGCACAAATTTGTGTAGAGGTCCAAGTACTATAAGAAATACTGCAGTGCAAAGTATTATTGTCAAGTACAGATATTTTCTGTTATTTATTAAATGAACAACATGAGCTAAACATTTATGTGAATTCTTTATTGTATCAGTTGGACATAACTGATGTAGTAAAAAATCACTTAATTTTAAGTAAGAAGTTACATTTAAATGTTCTGTAAAATATAAAGGAAGAATAATAATGTTTTAATCACTGCAGAACAACCATGTAGAAGTTAGGACGGACTTAGCTCCTGGCACATTTTGAAAATTTCTAGGAGCCAATAATTTTTTTTTTTCCTGCTAACATTCCTAATCACTGCATCTACTTAAAGGCAATAGTGCATTTATTAATTCACCAATAGCTCTATGGTTATCATCATATCTAGTCTATGTCCCTAATTTTTGGTTATGTTTAACAACATTAATAGGCATAACAAGTAAACTAAGCAAGCTAACAAATGAAATCTCTTTAAATGAGAATGGAGTAAATTCTTACCACTAAACTACCAACATCATTTGAGGTTTTCAGAAAGGGAAGGCAGCCCACCATAATAAGGCAGGAAATGTACAGAATACCAGTTTTCCTTGGTTGGAGGGTGAGTATTACTTTGAAAAATTTTTGTTGATGTTTTAACCATATGGCAGATTTTAGACTGCTTTGAAAATTGTGCACACAGTGCACTGTATATTCCATTTAAATTTCCATTATAAATTCCATATAAATGTCCATTAAAATTATCATTATTTTGTTGGCATATACTACAAATGGTTAGAAATGATTTGCAAATCTTTTAACCTCTCAGCAATAATTTCTGCATGCTGGCACTCTTCCACACAAATTTCTATGACACAGACATAATGTCTAAAAAAATAAATTTAATCAAAATTTAACCTTACAAAAATTTGTACATAATATGCCAATCACTCATTGACTAGACAGTGCTAATCTACTAATGACCATGGAAAGACAAAGCTTTTCTCCTGTAGCATAAATTATGTTAGATTCTATAGAAAAGTACAAATGAATAAGCAAAATTAATTTTAAAGTACTAAATGCCAAGGAACAAACTAATGTGGGATGGAAGATAGGCATAATCAAGCACAAGAAAAAAACATGATACCTAGAAAATGCTTTATGGAAGAGGTGACATTTGGGTGACAAATTGAAGGAAGTATGTGGCCAAGTCATGCTAATATCTAGGGAAGGAAAATTATACTCAAAGAAAATAGCAAGTGCCAAGCTCTGAAGTTGGAATTGGCTTGGCATGTTTACAAACCAGGAAGCAGACCACTATGGCTTGATCAGAATGAGAAGAGAGAATAGTAGAAGATGAGGTCAAAAGATAACAGAGCTTAGAAGACATATTGTTTCTTGATCATTTTAAGGTTATTACTTTTGCTCTTAGAAATATGGGAAGCCATTGAATGTTTTTGAGCCAAGGAATCTCAGAATCTGCCAGTGTTTAGCAGACTAACTTTGGCTGGTATACTATGCATGGGCTTTAGGGATGGCATATAAAGGCAATTTAGAACTCTGTTAGAATAACTCAGGAGAGAGGCTTTACAAGCTTGGACTAGAGGGATTACAGGAAGAGAAAAACCAAGAGGATGTCCTGACTTTAAAGCTGAAGTTAAGGAAATACTTCCAGCAACAGTTGTGAAAAACCATCTCAAATACTGTTGAGGAGTCAAAAATGAAGATGGAGTATTGACTGTTACATGTATCATTGTATAAATCAACTGTGACCTTGCCAAGGACAAAAGTTCACACAGAGTCAGTAGTTCCAGAAGTCAAATGAGTAGTTTAAAAATACAATTAGCCACTGCTTTCTTTATGCATTATGTTCTATCAGAATTTTTTAGAATCAGGTTTTTCATTAAAATTATCTCAAAGTAATTTTTAAAACCATATTTCAAAGCTGATTTTATATCAAAATAGGCCAGAAATCTGATTTAATCATCTAAATTAGCTCATACACTTCAGCTTTTTGAAAATGAATTTTTATCCTTGATTTTTCACCCAAATGTTTAGAACCTTCTTTTTTCCCTTAAAATCATCTCAAATATAATATTTTTAATGTAGGATTTATAAACAATTTTTATTCAAGAACAGCTCAGGACACTAAAGCCATAAAAACTTTGGTTCATGTCTTGTTTTTGATTTCTACCTTAGACTTCAGGCACAATTTGCATTTTCATGGATTGATATGCAAGGAGTCATTTAATATACTTTGTGATTTTGCCACAGGGGTACTTAAGTTCACTGGCATACTGACATAATCTAGAATGGCAAAATTTGGACTTAATAGCAATTAAAGGTAAATTAGTGCTTCTATTGACAGTATCATCTTTTTTTTTTTTTAAAGATTTTTATTTATTTATTTGACAGAGATCACAAGTAGGCAGAGAGGCAGGCAGAGGGAGAGGAGGAAGCAGGCTCCCCACTGAGCAGAGAGCCTGATGCAGGGCTTGATCCCAGGACCCTGAGACCATGACCTGAGCCGAAGGCAGAGGCTTTAACTCACTGAGCCACCCAGGTGCCCCAACAGTATCATCTTAACTGTCTTCTTGAAGAAACAGAGAAATAGTTAAGGAGTATGTGATGGAAAGAGTTTAGCTAATAAATCTAGCCAGGATTGGCTCAGTGTAAAAATTTTGGATTTAAGGGGGCCAGAGCATATCCTTTAGACTGGGAAAATAAGTAATTTCTCACTTATATTATTACTAAAGAAGATGCCCAGAAGCTTGTGGGACTCATTAATTTTGATAGAATCAATTCCCTGTTTAAGAGAAAGGCTGGTTCCTATCACCGATTCATCAAAACTTAATTTTTAGTGGTGCACTAAGCAAAAACTAGCATTAAAAGACTACTAGGGTTTATGGCCTATGCTGTATCCCAGTACCTCAGATTATTTTAGAGAGCTTTTAGGGTTGAGTCATTAGCAAAACTAGAATGCTGCTACTTGGAGGAGACTTGAGTTTGGTGTAGAAGTGCTGCCTTACAGATTACTCAAGACAATTGCTATTTACTGCGTTCTGGTTGAGTAGGTTTGATTATAAAAAGACATCAAATATTCTTTTTTTTTTAAAAGATTTTATTTATTTGTTTGTCAGAAAGAGAGAGCAGGATCAGTGGGGAGAAGAATAGGGAGAAATGGGCTCCCCACTGAACAAGGAGCCCAATGAAGGGTTCGATATCAGGACCCTGGGATTATGACCTGAGCCGCAGGTAGATGATTAACCAACTAGCCACCCAGAGCTTCCAAGACATCAAATACTCTTAAAACCAGGAATACGTCTCATGTCTTGAGTAACAGAAATTTTTGAGGAGAAAAAGAAACTCGGAAGAGGTCACTGACAAGATATGGCATGGTCACTAGTATTCCTCAGAGTGAAACTGGGGGTAAGCTCTGTACAGTAGCACATTGCTTCACTCACCAGGCTGTCAAGAATTGATCCCTCTTGGACTTTCCTGCTTAAGTTGTTATACATCTAAACCCTATAAATCTTCCCTATCCAAGACAAAGCACACTGCTGAGTTCACTGCTAAGAGTTCCTGGATTGAACATGTTGTTTGGAAATGGTATGATACCCCATAATGGAACAAGGTAAAAGAAAATCTGCACAATGGGCAGATCTGAGCAGTGGGAGAGGAGGGCTTAATAACAGCCACTTGGGAGTCATTAGGTGGTTTTTGACCCTTGGGTGTTAGCCAAGGTTTTTGGGTGGTTTTTGACCCTTGGGCGTTAGCCACTCTACTCTTGTAGTAGAGTGAGGCAAAAGGGTCCTCTATAATCAGAAACTAGAAAACACCCCTTTATAAACTATTCAGAAAGTCTCTCTGAGAATTTAGAGAAATAACTGAAATGAGTTGTGCAGATGCCCACTGAAGACCCAGTTGCTAGCTCAAAAGAGGATTTGAATGCTAAGGTAAATTCCTTAATCAGATTCTTAGAAGTAGCCACCCAAGTTTATGAAGTGAGTGGGTCTGTGACTTTCCAGGCCATGCATAGGTGTTCTGAATGATAGCATAGGCCCAGCACACAAATAAAACCACAAATATAGGATGAAAGTGTACCCAGTGCCAGTAGAAACCAAGTTATGTGACTTGTGACAACACTTCATCAAAGGAGATATATGGGTGGCAAATAAGTATATGAAATCATGTTCAATATTGTCCTCAAGTAAATGCAAATTAAAACCAAGAAGAGATACTACTATACAACTACCAGAATAGCTAAAATGAAAAATGCTGACAATGTAAGATACTGACAAGAATACCAAGCAACAGAAATGTCAGTTAGTGGGAAGATTGCAAAATGGCACAACCCTCACAAAAACAGATTGGAACTCTATTATAAAGTTAAACTTAAATGTGCTGTATGACCCAGCAATCTTAATTCAGGGTATTTATCCAACAGAAATGAAAATTTCTCTTTATACAAACGCTGGTACTCAAATATTTATAGCAGCTCTATTCATAATTACCAAAGATTGGGAATGATCCAGAGGTAATTCAAGGGTAAATGGATAAACAAACAGTAAAATATCCATACAGTAGAATCACTGCATGTAACTAGAAAGGAGCAAGCTATTCATATAAGCAGCAACTTGGATGAATTTCAAAAGGTACTAGGCAGAGTGAGTGAAGCCAGTCTCAAAAGGTTGCATACCATATGACTTAATTAATATGATATTCTGGAAAAGACAAATGTTAACCATTACCAGTTGCCAGGGGTAGGAGTGGGAGTAGGTGTGACTAAAAGAGTCAGCAGGAGGCAGTTTTTTGAAGTAATAACAACTGTTCTGTAGCCTGAGGGGGCTGGTGGTTACCCACATCTATACTTATATTAAAATTCAGAGAGCTATACACGAAAAAAGATTAAATTTTAATTTATGTTTATTTAAAAGCAATAATAATCCCAGCAGTCTTTTGAGCATTGTTAGTCTTATTATTTTGTATAAAACATTGCATAAAGGCTTTAAAGTAAATTATTAAAAAATCATCTGTTGCAAGGAGATATTTGAGGCGAACTAGTGAAAAAGGTGACTAGCAAGCCTGCCTGTAACCCATGCCTCTCTCTGCCTAGAGGTTTCCTTGAAAACATGCCCACAAACTAACCTCTTGGGGAACCCATAAGTGATATTTACCAACTGAAAAATAATAAGGAAACTTTTACCTAAGAAATACCTTTGGGGGAATTCATCTGATCTGCCTAGGTTGCACAGAATACACAAAGCTTAAATTTATCAACTTGTGGACATGTTGGTTAGAAACTTTCATGGAAGCTGAGCATTTAATAGGAAAATGATAAGGAGATATTCCAAAACTAAAGCATCTCTCTGTGAGAACAATGCTTTGCATGTATTACTTAAATACTGTATGTTAAATCAGATCCAGAATGCATCCGAGTGCAAAACAGAAAGCTTCATTAGAGTGCTTTGTTGACAGTATTGGCCCTTTGTCCCAAGAAAATAGGGCTTTACAAGTCTCAAGATGGCCTAAATACTTTGAAATACTAATAAAGCTTGGTACTGGCTAATATTTATGAGTCATGTAATTCTGGCTTGGCAATTCAATACTTGGTGTTTTCTCAAACCAGGAAAAACCCTTCAAAAATGTCTGCCTTCTTGTTTTGTTCTGTTTGTATTTACTTGAGGTGTAATTACACAGAGTAAAATGCACGAATTTCAAGTGTACCTTTGAAATGTGTACAGCCACATAAGCAACATCAAAATGATAGAACATTTTTTTAAAGATTTTATTTATTTATTTGACAGAGATCACAAGTAGGCAGAGAGTCAGGCAGAGAGAGAGAGGGGGAAGCAGGCTCTCTGCTGAGCAGAGAGCCCGATGCTGGGCTCAATGGGGGGGCTCGATCCCAGGACCCTGAGATCATGACATGAGCTGAAGATAGAGGCTTAACCCACTGAGCCACCCAGGTGCCCCTAGAACATTTTTATCTGCCTAAAATTTCCCTTCTAACTATATAGTTTTAACTCGCATTTCTCCAATAATGACTACTCTTAAACACCTTGTAATAATTGCAGAACAATTTGCATTTACTTTGAATTGTTGATTCATCTCTTTTGTTCCTTTCCCCTCTTTTTTATTACTTTTGCATCTCAAATTTTAGGAGACCTTTATTATTTAGGCTTTTTATTACTTTATTTTTCCCAGTGTCTTATCATCTTTTGTTTTTATGATATTTTTTTCATAAAACTTTTCTTCTTATTACAAAGTAAACTTTTAATGTTTTTTATCATTGACTTGGATTTTATCATTGACAATGATTTCTATTATTTCCACTCTTGTCTTTTAGCTTTTGTATCATTTTCCATTTAAATATTTGATCTATTTGCATTCCAAAATGTGTTAGTTTTTTTATATATTTACACTAAGATGTTAAATTGACATATAGAAGGTACAAATATAATTTGCATTTTTCATGAAAACTCAATTTTCCACTCCAGTGCAAAAAAAGGTTGAATTTTATAATGAAAATGAGTGATAGGAGAAAATTTTTTGCTTACAGTTAAAATTGACTCTAGAATAAATTGTGGGGCCTTAGAGATTATATATGTTATAATCTTTTCAAACAAAACCACCCACCCCAACATTGACTGATGATGATAAGCCTCAGTGAACATTTCTAATGATGTGGAAATACGATTTCAAAAGGTTCATATTCCACTGTTAGAAATACTACACAATTCTTCCTTTAATGAATCAAACTTTATTTCCCTGTAGTTATCATTTTTGGTCCTTCTTTTTTGTTTTTTCCCATAATGTTATATCATTTAAGTGACAAACTAACAAAAATTTCAAGTCAGCTGGTAACTATCTCATAACACTCTTTTCAAAGGTTAAATGTTTCTCAGTTAATTCAGTGACTTATCATAAGATATTATTTCTAGTCCCTCACCATCCTGATTATTCTAACCTTGGACATTTTAGTTTTCCAACATGCCTTTTTAAATATGTTGCTGTATCTAAGCCTAATTAAGTGTAACAATTACTTTTATTGTACTTCAATTGATTAACATTGCCTAAAAGTTTATTTGCATTTCTCATACTGTGGCCTTTTTGTTGTAGCTAATTTACTGTCTTTTCTTTACGGGTTATAGCTTATTCAGAACTTATACATTATGCTTTTTAAAAAAAAACACACATGACTTTTAGTTATCTGGCAAACTCAATTAAATAATTCCTTGGTTTATGCGTGCTAGAGTATGGTCCCCTATGGTCTGTGTTTCAATCTCAGGGCTTTAACTCTTTTTTTGGTAAAAATATTAGCAGCTTTAATAAATAAATATACTCTTTCTCTTGAATCAGAGTGTGGTTACTTTCAAGTGCTTATTTTCATATCTGCCTTTGGAACAATACAGAATAATTCTACTAATTTTCTATCCTACTATCCATTAAGTATTTAAAATTAGCTTTCAAGTTATAATTTGCATTTAAGCATTAAAGTTAGATAAAATACTAGACTAAAACCTACCAAAATAAGGATCTTAGTTTTCTATTTCCTTTGGAAAATCCATGCTTGTCATGGTATTATATTCAGATTCCATACCATCTTTTGTTATACTCATATGTTCATTTATAGTTGACCAATTTTAACCGACTTAATAATAATAACTGATTAGAAGTGAAGACAAGTAATTTCAAATTTATGACATTTTGCTTAAAATAGCTAGAGATAACTCCTGTTATTTTCTATCTACAGTCTTCTAAATATTATTTGTGTTCATTATTCTCTTTAATTTCCCTGATAAAAACAATATCGTAAATATACAAAGGGCAGTGATCATTGGCATAGTGGGCATAGCTTTTCTTTGACTCTTGGCTATGCAGAGCACATTTATAGATCTTAAAGATCAATAAATAATGCTTCTATAAATAAGAGCTGCAGGCGAATGACATGTCATCAGAAACTTGTGTTCGAGAAATAACCATGCACGAACAATTCTGTTAGCTAGTCAACCTTAATTAAAGTGAGTCCTCTAGCTTATTTGTGTCTTGTTTGTTAAGTAAATGACAGCATCTTTAGCTATAATTTGGATTACTAATTAATTGATACCATTCTCTTCTGTAATGGAGATTTGAATTATCCAGTAACTGGTACCTACATGAATAGAGTCTTAATTTCATAAAGGGGCTTAGGAAGGAAGTAGTATCATATTAGCTGGTAGGAGGATTTCGATGAATTATGACAGTTTTAGAAAATTAAAAGAAAGTAAAATCTCCATGTAAGATACTTAAGAGGAAAGAACTGAAAAATGTAAAAGAAATCTTTAAAAAGCATAAACACCTTGCCTGCCATGGTAGAAACAAACTCTATAGCCCAGCAGAATATCTGAATGTAGCTGAAACAACAGAAACCCAATGGTTAATTAGTTCTTCTAAGAAAATATACTAGTTTGGACAATTAGTAATTTTCATTTTATCAGTCACCACTTCTGATTCTCGAAATTTCAGAACATCTCAGAATAATCACGGTTAAAGATTACACCAAGAGTATGTACAGAAATGGAAATTGAAACATGGTACTCGGTGCAATATAGCCATTCCATTCCGACTACTGAAAGCCTCTGACGTGTAAGTGAACTGCTATCATCTAAATGTTCATGACCTCCCCAAAATTCATATGTTGAAATCCTCACCACAAAAGGTAATGGTATTAGGAGGTGGGACCTTTGGGAGATGCTTAGCTTATGAGAGTGGGACATTCAGATTTGGGTAGGTGTTCTTATAAAAAGATTCCCTAGCCTTTTCTGCCAAGTGAGCACACAGTAAGAAAGCATCTGCTATGAACCAGGAAGCAAAATCTAATTTTCCATAAATTTCCTCATTAAATTACCTTTTGTGATTATTCTTGGCTAGGAAATACTAAATTTTAACAAGAGAAAAAATAGTCCTTTCCTAAGTCAGTTATTTATCTTCTTATTACTGAACAGTACTGTAATTGCATGTTTGTTGTACCATCTGTATAATAGCCAGAATATTCCCCCCTTCCAAAGGATAACTTTCATTGAAAGAGTTTAACAGCTTTCCTCCTGGACTGCAGATAGATAAAATTTTCAAAACAGATTTTGGTATTCAATAATGAATGCTTCTTTTCTCTGTCTCCTAATACCCGTGATCATAGCTGAGTCATTGAACACTTTTTTTTTCCCACCTTTCAAGATTTTATTTATTTATTTGACAGACAAGATCACAAACAGGCAGAGAGGCAGGTAGAGAGAGAGGGGGAAGCAGGCTCCCCGCTCAGCAGAGAGCCTGATGCGGGGCTCGATCCTAGGACCCTGAGACCATGACCTGAGCTGAAGGCAGAGGCTTTAACTCACTGAGCCACCCAGGTGCCCCCACTGAACACTTTTGAATTTAGTTTTCTCACATATAAAATAAAGCAATTTTTTTACCAAAATGAATCTTAAAATGCATAACAAAGAATATATAAGAAACAAAATAAAAAGGTAAGGTGTTTATGTAATCTCCATCATTTTCATAATCATAATTTATTTTGAAGTTAGTCAATTTTATTTAAATCCCTGGCCCTTTTTAATCAATCAGAGAATATGTTCAAAAACTGAATTGAATTTGAAAAATTGCTATTTGTTTTTTCTATGCTATTCTTTTGCTAAATAATATTGATATTAGGGCTGTTGCTTGCAATAATTTGGAAAATATCATTTTTCTTATTCAACATGCTTGGAAATATCAATTTGTTTATATTGTGGTTCTTAATTTTATTAGCAAGTTGACAATACTATAAAATATGAAATAATCATAATATATTAAATATTAAATATTTTAGCTCTTGTCCTATATCTTTCAATTATCAGAGAAAAGAAGAAAATTTCAGTAACTAATTTTTTTGAAAAGGCATTTAAATGAGACCATATACAATGCACACTATATACTTTGTTCTCTTTATTTAACAAATATCTTATCAATATGTTTAAGAATTACTCTGCTTTTCCTTTCTTTCCTCTGATCAGTTTTGTTTACAACATCTGCTTTAGTGTATTAGAATAGACTTGGCAGTTGTTATTTCTTATTTGTCAGATGTTATAAAGAAAGGAAAAGTGACTTGAGGTTTCCTTTGCTTTGTTAAATATTTTTACAGACTCTTTTATCTATCCTAACAATATCCATCTCTACTTCATTCTTGAAAATAGAAACTTGGTTTAGTTTAGTTTGGCAAAATGCAAAGCAGTCACAGTAATCACTCTCTGATTTCTCACTTTCCCCATTAAAGGATGATTTGAGACATTTTGCCCTGAGAGAACAAATGAAAGCTGTGGTAGTTGTCAGAATCTTTTACTTTTCTTAGAAAAAAGATAAAACACACTAGCATCATTCTCTGTATGTATTTCTTCCTTTGGGTCTGAATGCTTCTGTAGTGACTGGAGCCACAGCAGACATCTTGCATTTGGTGGGAAACGCCAAGTTAATCATAGACACCTTGGCCGGACAAATGCTAGCAAGCTCCTGCTTGTTGTCTAAGAACCATATAGTTGTGTTCTTTATTTTACTTCATTCTTGATAATGTTTGCCATGAGATGTTCTTTTTTTTTTTAAGATTTTATTTATTTGTCAGAGAGAGAGAGGGAGGGGGAACACAAGCGAGCACAAGCAGGGGGAGCGGCAGGCAGAGGGAGAGAAGGACTCCCCGCTGAGCAGAGAGCTGGGCATGGGGCTCAATCCCAGGACCCTAAGATCATGACCTGAGCTGAGGGCAGATGCTAAACTGACTGAGCCACCCAGATGTCCCATAGTATTTTACTGCTCTTCCACATAGCCAACCTGCCGATCTTAGAGAGATAGCCTTCTCATGCTTCATACCTCACAGTTGCATGGTTCCTTTAGTTCCCAGCATCATGTCTATTTTTAAAGTAAGAAGAAGGGAGGCAGGTGTTGATACCAGTTGTCACCTACCCTTTAATAAATAAAGAATTCCACATACAACTTTTTCATATTCCTTACTGGGTGGAAGTTAGTTCCATAGACAATTGTAGCCCAGAGGAAATCCTAGAAAGTGATTATTTAGTTGGAAACTTTACACTGATGAACATAAGCAAGGTTTTATTCAGGAAAATGGAAGTGGGGAGTGATTGATACTGAGCACCAGATTAATAGTTTCTTTACCAGAAGTACTTTTTGCACTTTTGATTGCATTCTCTATCCAAATGATCCTTATAGACCTGATTTTATGATATTCAACTGTTAATTCCTCTTTCCTACTACACAATCCCCTTTTATTTCTCAACTGTCCTCTCCTATGAGAACCAGAAGTATTAACCTAAAGGTCTTAATTTAATTTTTGTTATTTTCTCTATCTCATGTATATGTTGCATTGGAGCAACCTCTATTTTATATTATTTCTTGCCTCTATTTCCAATCTTCAATCCCACTTCTTTTTTTCCCCTCCTTTGGTAATAACCTCAAAAGAACCGACTTTTGCCATTTCCATACAAAAATTTTCTTGCCTCCCCACCCCCTGCCAAAATACTTGAGTGCATTGAATATAATAGAAAACTGTGAAGTCTAGTAGAGTAAAATACCAAAGTGAGATGCGTGCTTTAAAAGAAATCTTAACAAGAAACTGTAAATTTTATCATACTGAAATGTTGAGATTAAGCAGAAAATATTGACTATTTCTGAGTACATAAACACAAAAGGAACATAAAATAATGACTTTTACAATTTCTACAGAAAGACTCCATATTTTTTAGGGAGAGAATATCATTCAGAGTCTAAATAGGAAAATAGAAATAACTTCAAGTGTTTAAAACAGAGAAAAGTGAACAAAGGGATTGGTTGCCTGAGTGATGGAAGACCTAGTGCCCAATGGGGAGCAGGGAATTAACCCAGAAATTTGTACCAGCAGGAACCATAGCTAGCTGAAATGGAGAGATAGAGGATCCCAGGAGCTAGATCACTAGATGGAAGGCAGAACCAATGTCGACCAGTCCAGAGAAGGAGACTGCAGAGAGGAATGGAGCTATGCCAGAGATGCTTCCCTAGACAGCCCTTTAATCTCCAATTAAATACCCATTTTCCCTTCTTCTCCTCCTTTCCCTTCCCCAGTCTTCTGTTATATTCGCCATTTACTAAAACCACCCAAAAGCAGATGCCACCAGAACCTGGGAACCACCCTGAAGGGATCTGCACCCCTGAAAAACATGACAGATGAAGAAGAAGAAAGATATGCTTGATAACAGCCATAGGCTCAGCTTGGAGAATTTAGCCATTTCCTGCCAGATTCTGAGATTAAGCTTTTGGAGTTAAATGGGGTGGAAGAACACAATAAACAAACTAAAATAATAAATGGAGATTTAAAATACATATATATGTAGATTTTAGAAAAATTCAGATTTAAACTCTCAAAGTTTAACAAATTAGGTTTTTAAATTAGATTTTAATAGCATTTTGATTCGCTGACTCTTCAAAACTGCAGGAAACACCAAGACCATATTTTCAAAAATACATTTTATTTTTTCCTAATCAGTGGACATTCTGAAATGAATGAATTGGTAATACTTTATTTCCTTTAACTTAAATCTTTTATTCAGTAAAGAAAGAAAATTAATATAAGCCCAGACCAATTTATATAGTCAATTAACCAATGATGTTAAATCATTATATTTACATTCTAAGCATTTACAAAAATATCTGTTTGTGGGGAATAGTAAAGCCAAGATACTGGAGGCAACTCAAGAAGTGAATTAAAATTTTTTTCATTGATGAATAAACAAACATTAGCCTATTATTCACCCTTGGATTGTATAATATCATTAAGCTACTATACTCAGAATTATCCTTGTTCTTTATTAACAGAAATTAAGTCAGTGAAGTAAAATAACATCTTCTCCCAAAGTCCGTTATGTATGAGCATGGCTCATAATAGATCAATCTCCTAACAACTTATTCATCCGAACATCCTTTATTAATGTGTTCTGAATTTACACAAAAAGCAAGAATTATTTGTTGAAAAATATAGTAACATTAGCATATTTATAAACCAAGGTCTTAAGAATATAATGTAGTGGTTTTTTTTTTTAAAGGAATATAATGTAGTGTTTTAAGATTTTCATGCTTAGGAGAAAAGTCACAAGGACACCAATAATTCAGAATGGTAATAATATAATAAATCATTAAGGCATTTTAATTTTTTATTGAAATTGTGATTAAATGAGTCTGGAAGCTGAACATCATATATATCTTGAGTTACTTTTATCTTTACAGTGAAACCTAGAGGTCCCAGAGCTAACCCTCAACTCAACCAAAATAATTGCATGAATTTAGAAGAAATTAAGTTCTATCAACCATATTTCACAATTCTTTTTTTTTAAGATTTTTTTTTTTAATGAGAGAGAGAACAAGAGAGGGTCAAAAGGAGAGGGAGAGAGAGAATCTCAAGCAGATTCCCTGGTGAGTGTGGAGACAATATGGTGCTCCATCTCATGTCCCTGAGATCATGACCTGAGCCAAAATCAAGAGTCCAGTGCTTAACCAACACCCACCCAAGCGCCTCTATTTCTCAGTTCTTACTAAAAGAAGTGAACAAGGTGTATTTGACAGAATTACTTTATTATGGGCTGAACTGTCTTTGCCCAAACTTCAAATTTTGAAGTTCTAGCCTGCAGTATCTCAGAATGTGACTGTATTTGGAGACAGAGTCTTTAAAGAGGTGATAATATTATCATGAGGTCATTAGGGTGGGCTCTAATCCAAGATGACTGATATTCTCAGAAGAAGAGGAAATTAGTATACAGATCTGTATAGAGGCAAGACCATGTGACTGCAAAGACAGCTATCTCTGGGTCAAGAAAAGTGGTCTCAGAAGAAATCAACACTGTTGACATCTTGATTTCAAACTTCTACCATTCAGAATTGTGAGAAAAAAATATTTCTGTTGCTCATGCCAACCAGTTTCTTGTATTTTTTTTTTATTATGGCAACCCAAGAAAACGAATACAGATCACAAAAATAAGGCATTTTAATGACTCAAGTAAAAAGATAATTATCATGTTCATAATATATTCTTTTGCCCTAAATTCTTTTCTGTCCTCAGTTTGAATCTGCTAACATGGTATTGTCGACCAGGAGAACTTGATTCTAGACCCAATTTTGGCATAACATTCGACTCTGCATTAGCTAAATGCTGTTTGTCAAAAGACCATATATAAAAAATATGGAGCGATTATGTAAGATGTGAACATTCTTTGGCCTTTAGTTTCAATTTTAAGATTATAAGCTACTGAATATTTCCTTCTCGTCTTTATATTATCATTTTGATTTCTATTATTTTCAAGGTCTATATTTTCAGGCAGTGAATATCTTCTTGAAAGTGACTTTATATCATCTGTGGAACTAAATATGATTATTATTTCTAAAATTCATAATTTGACTTGTTTATAAAAGAAAAATACATTTTTTTTCTTTTTAAGCTTCATGTATTTATAGGTATAATGCATTTTAAATTCTTTTTTAACAGGCAAGATGAGAATTTAAAGGCAAATGACATACAAATTATAATAAGATTGAAGAAGATAGCAACACTAGTTATACAGAAAAAAGGGAACTACAGAAGCATAGAATCATTAAACCACCTAAATTTCAAAGTCTGTAACCTTGCAAACTTCTCGAACCCATTGGTGTTATTTTACCCTGTAGCTCAGGAGATATGGATGAAATAGCTGTAAAAGCCTGGGATTTTGAAATCATTTGCTGAAGCACAAGTTATATATGCATTAGATTTATTTATTTTATTTTATCATTTCCCATAAGTAAATGTTCTGCCCTAGTTAGGCTGACGAGTCAGTTCACTATCTCTGCAGAATTCTCTGCATATTGCCAACAACCCTGTCTAAATCAGGGTCTTCACTCAAACCACCTCCAACCTCTATCATCTGTCTAAATGCTACTCAACCTTAAGGATTTGACTTAAGCCTTGTTTTCTCCAGAAGCCACCCCAGATCATATTGAGGTCATGTAGATTATTAATTCCTTTGACCACTGAGCCCTCAAAGTCTCTGTAGCATAAAGTATTGCAGGAAGGCCTCCTTTGAAACTGGAACTTCATCCATGAGATTTTAACTAGACCTGGAGTACAAAAAAAATCTCACTTTTAAAATACGCTTGGTAATGTCTCAGAGTAATGTCAGCAACATGGTGGTGTAGGCACTCTAAATGCCTATCCATTCACAGAATCATCAAAAAACAAGCATAAACTGTTAAAAGCAGCTTTGTCAAAACTCTGGAAAATAGTCCAAGGTTTTACATCAATTAAGTGAAACTGAAATAAGACACAGGCAACCTGACGGGACACCTGGGTGGCTCAGTTGGACAACTGCCTTCGGCTCAGGTCATGATCCCGGAGACCCGGGATCGAGTCCCACATTAGGCTCCCAGCTCCACGGGGAGTCTGCTTCTCCCTCTGACCTTCTCCTCGCTCATTCTCTCTCACTGCCTCTCTCTCAAATAAATAAATAAAATCTTAAAAAAAAAAAAAGACACAGGCAACCTGAAAATGTCAAGAAAGCTTTGGGTGGTTTTACTTGCCCTTACCATTCCACCTTCCTGGTTCAGCAGCAGTCTCAAAGTGGTGGCAGCCAATATTCCCAGTGTAGGACTTTGGTCTCCAGTTCCAGATGAAACACAGCAGATCTTTTTTACAAGTTTTTGTGTAAATCAGTTCTGACCCTCCTGGGGGATACTTGAAGGACTGATACAAGGTGTTTGTTCTGTTTAACTTAGACTGAAAAAGAGACAGGCATTGCCCAAAAATACTGCAAGGTGAACTAACAAACGACAGATTCCTGGAACAAAAGATACACATATTGTATTATGACACTTATATGTAGAATCTAAAGAAAGCCAAACTCATAGTAACAGAAAGTATAATGGTGGTTAGCAAGGGCTGGGGGTGGAGGAAATGGGAAATGTTGGTCAAAGAATACAAACTTCCAGTTATAAGATGGATACATTCTGGGGATCTAATGAACAGCATAAAAATTATAGTTAACAATATTGTATAATATACCTGAAAGATACTATGAGAGTAGATCTTAAGTGCTTTCACCATAAAAAATTTTTACTTAGGTGATGGAGGTGTAAGCTAACACAATGGTGATAATTATTTTACAAAATTTAAGTGTATCAAATCAACATGTTGTACACCTTAAACTTATATAAATTTCTAATTTAAATTATATCGTTAAAATAAGAAAAAGAGAAAAAGGAAACAACTTCACACACACACACACACACACACAGAGAACTGAACAACACTGTAATCCAACCAGACTTAACAGACATAAATAAAACAGTCCACCAAAATAACAGTAGAATATACTTTATTTTCAAATGCACATAGAATATTCTCCAGGATAAAGCATATACTACACCAAAAAATTTTTTCTATTGTTTATTTATTTATTTTTTGGAAGATTTATTTATTTATTTGTCAGAGAGAGCACAAGCAGGGGGAGCATAAGGCAGAGGGAGAAGCAAGCTCCCTCCTGAGCAAAGAGTCTGATGCAGGACTAGATCCCAGGACCCTGGGATCATGACCTGACCTGAAGGCAGACACTTAACTGACTGAGCCACCCAGGCATCCCAACTTGAAATCATATAATGTATATTCTCTCACCACAGTGGAATGAAGCTAGAAATCAATAACAAAAGGAAATTGGAAAATTTACATATATAGGTGGATATTGAACAATATTCTTTTTAATTTTTTTTTTATTTTTAAAAGATTTTATTTATTTATTTGACAGAGATCATAAGTAGGCAAGAGAGGCAGGCAAGGAGAGAGAGGAGGAAGCAGGCTCTCCGCAGAGCAGGGAGCCCGATGTGGGGTTCGATCCCAGGACCCTGGGATCATGACCTGAGCTGAAAGCAGAGGCTTTAACCCACTGAGCCACCCAGGCACCCCGATATTGAACAATATTCTTAAACAACCTATGGGTCAGTAAAGATCATAAGAGAAATTAGAAAATACTTAGAGATGAATTAAAATGAAGCATGACATAACTTTTTGGGTGTAACATTGGAACACTTAGTGGGAACATTGTAGCTGCAAAAAGACATGTATGAAAAGTAAGAAAGACCTCAAATCACTAACCTTACTTTACAGCCGACAAGACTAGAAAAAGGAAATTTATACCATGAATCACTATGAAGCAAAAAAACAAACAAAAAGCCAAATTAGGAATCAGAAAAGAAACTAAATACAAAGCTATCAAAAAGAAAATAAAAGATCATAGTGTTAACAAATAAAATTGAGAATATAAAAACAATACAATAAATAAACCTAACGGTTGGTTCTCTGAAAAAATGAGCAAAATTGGCAAACCTTTTTTTATGACAAAAAGAAAAGGAAAGAGGTGCAAATAACTAAATTCTGAAATGAATGTGGTGAGACATTTATACCAACCTTATAGAAATGGAAAGGATATTAAGAGAATAATATGAACAACTGAATACCAATAAATAAATAATCTAGAGACAATTTACAAATTCCTAAAAACACAAGTTACCTAAACTAAAAAAAATAGAAAATAGAAAATCTCAAAAGACCTATAATAAGTAAACCTGTAACAAGTAAAGAGATTGAATAAGTAGCCAAGGACTGCCTAACAGAAAAAAGTTCAGGATCAGATGTGTTCACTGGTGAATTCTACCAAATATCTAGAGAAGAATTAATACCAACCCTTCTCAAACTTTTCAAAAAACAAGATGAAAAGATATTTTGAAACTCGTTCTATGAAGTTAGCAGCACACTGACACCACAGCCAGATAAAAAATTACCAAAAAAAAAGGAAAAGAAAAGCACCGTATAATATCCCTTATAAATATAGACACAGAATCCTCAGCAAGATATTAGAAAACCAAATCTAAAAGCACATTAAAAAGATTATACAACATGATCGTGTGGGAGTTAGCTCTGGAAAGCAAGGGTAGTTTTATACAAGAAGGTAATACCTGTGTAATAGATCACATGAATAGAACAAAGAAAAACTGATCATCTCATTTGATGCAGAAAAAGAACAACTGATGAAAGCTAATATGCTTTCATGATAAAGAACACTCGGAAAACTAGGAATAGAAAGAAATTTCCTGGACATGATAAAGGACATGTATGAAAAACCCACACTTAACATCATACTCAGTG
This sequence comes from Mellivora capensis, assembly GCA_004024625.1. Classification (NCBI taxonomy): domain Eukaryota; kingdom Metazoa; phylum Chordata; class Mammalia; order Carnivora; family Mustelidae; genus Mellivora; species Mellivora capensis. The sequence continues at coordinate 6,410 of PISX010002370.1, read as the reverse complement.
GAGATAGACTAAACTTTATTCCAAAGATCAGGAACATGACAAAGATGCAGCTTTTACCACTGATCTTTGATACTGTACTGAAAGTTCTACACAAATGAACTGGACAAGAAAAGGAAAAAAATATCAGAAAACAAGAAGTAAGCTGCATTCAAAGATAATATCATCCTATGTATAGAAAATTTCCAAAAGGAAGGTGCTTGAACTTACAAAGAAATTTAGCAAAGTTTCATGGTAAATATCAACACACAAAAATCAGTTGTGTTTTTATAATATAGCAATGACAACTTGAAAAATAAATTAGGAAAGCAATTATATTTACAATATCATCTAAATTAATACAATACAAAAATACCTAGGAACACATTTAACCAAGAAAGTAAAAGACTTGTACACTAAAGACTATAGAGCATAGCTGAAAAAAAGTTAAAGAAGACCTAAATAAATGGAAATATGCCCCATATTCATGCATGGGAAAACAATTTAATTAAATGTCAGCACTACTCAAAACAATTCCCCTTCACACTCTCCCTATCACTCAGATTCACCAAACTGTCAAAATGTCATCAGTCTTTTTTGCAGAAATGGAAAAGCCAATGCTTAAATTCATTTAGGATTACAAGGAGTACCACATAGCCAAAAAATAAAATAATAATAATAATAATCTTGAAAAACAAGGACAAAGTTTGGAGACTCATACTTAACAATTTCAAAACATACAACAAAGCTTCTGTAATAAAATCAGTGTGATACTGACACAAGGATAAATATATTAGCCAAGGGAATAGAATTGGAAGCGTAGAAAAAGTCCATACATCTATACCATACTGATTTTTGATGAGGGTTCCAAGTCCATTCAGTGGAGAAAGGATAGTTTCCCATAAAGACAGAAAGTATATTAGAGGTTACCCTGGGCTGGGGAGGTGGGAATCCTTTAGGTAACAGAAATTATGTATATATATACACAATAAAACATATAAAGTTCTATAATATATAAATTCATGTATAATAAAATATGTTGAAAATAAAATAATACATCTAAAATATAATTGTGTGCATATATAATTCCTAAATTCCTGACCTTCTGTGACACTAATTTACAAAGTCAGTTGCCTTTATTGCTCCATTCTTTATTTTCTAGAATTAGTTTTAAAACTAGGCAACAAATATCGAAATGGTTATTCTCTTTTGCAAGGTGTATTCATGCACCATTAGACATGAAACGCTCACAATTCAATATAATATATTTTTTAAAGACATTTCTAAGAAGAAAGAAGAAATGTTAGTGTATTGAAAAGTATTGGTAACAAGTAGAAATGATTATTTTTTAATACAGAAATGAAAGAGAACAGAAAAGAGTTACTTTTGCTCATACCGCTTCACGATATGCTGTGGCTTTCCTTTTCATCTATCCAATTTCTAGCCATGGTTTAAGGTTCACCCTCTGTTTTTGAAGATCCCCTTCATTACCTCATCCAGCAAATGAATCCCTTTCTCTTTTAAGGAGCTAGTCTCACAACTTGGCTGTTAATTTACAGAGCATATTATCTATATGTACATAATGACAAGAAGTTATAAGGTCTCCCTACAAACATTCCCTGTTCTTAGTGCTTTACATATGTGAATTCATGTAATCTCCAAGCAACCCTAGGGGGATAGACAAAATTATTAGCTGCATTTTACAGTTAAGGATAGTAAGTCTCAGAAAGGGTAAGAGTCTTGCTCAAGGTCATACAGCTATGTTAGGAACTGTGTAATTATGTATTTTTGAACATTTTCTCTAGCCACTGTTTGTCTTTAGGAATAAATATACTATACTATACTATGCTGTGCTGTACTTACCCATTAATGTCTGTTGCAGATTAAACTGTGTCCCTTTAAAAAGTATATTGAAGTCCTAACTTCTGGTACCTGTGCATGTTATCTAATTGGGAAACAGGATCTTTGCAGATGTAGCCAAATTGAGATGAGATCATACTGGATTAGGATGAACCTTAATCCAATCTAACTGATATCCTTATAAGAAGAGTTGAAGATACACAGAAGAAGAGAGGAATGAATGCCACATGAAGACCAAGGCAGAGACAGGATTGAAGCATACACAAGCCAAGGAGCTCTACGGATCAACAGCAAACACCAGGAGCTGGGAAGAGTCATGGGAAGAGTCTTCTCTAGATTCTTCAAAGGCATCATAGGACTGCGAATATCTTAATTTCATCCATCTGGCCTCCAAACTGTTCGAGAATAAATTTCTGTTGTTTTCAACCGCCTAGTTTGTGGTACTTTGTCCTGGCTGCCCTAAAAGACTAATAAATCATTAGAGTCATTCTTATTAATTAATTTAGAACTCTAAAATTCTTTTGGATCATATGATTTTTAATTTTTATTTTTTAATTAACAATATTATGTTAAAGTTAGCAGGAACCCTAAATTTAAAACAAACAAATCAATATTAAAACTAACAAGTAAGTGGCTCTAGAATCTTCTGCTGACCTCTCTGGTGCTACCCTCTGTATCCTAGGGCTTCCTAGAGCACAGTTGTGAAAAATAACCGATCCAATTTAATGTTGTTGTTTGATTAATGTGGAAACTGAGGCTTAGTGGAATTGTTTTTTTCTAAGAGAAGTTCATCCTAACTGATGGTGGCTAACCACCTGACTCTAATAGAGATGACTTCTTCATTCCTTTATGATTTTCTACATTTTGCTGAGCTTCAAATTAAAGACTGACTTCTAAAAATAGGTATTATTGGTTTTGTCATAAAAATAATACATTTGATCTCATGAAAATATGTCAAATCAAAACAATAAAAAGAAGAAATTTAAAGCCTAATTAACACTTTATAAAAGTGCCCTGAACATTTGGTCGATTTCCATATGAGCACTTCACTCCCAAATTAAATCCTGGGGCCCGTTGACTAGTTAGAAAGTGGTCTCACAGTCAAAGGAATACAATCAAATCAGCAGCCAGAAGGCATTTACACAGAAATAATGCTTCCTTTTCTCTCCATCTTCCATAATCTATGGCACTAGGAAAATTCCCTTCCCATAGTTCATCCTCTTAATGATCTGTAATCACCAAGCACCTTCATTCTCATCCTTCACCCTCCACAATTCATATACTTCCCCCCACCACACACCACACCTTTTTCCTCCAATTCCCTCATCCTCCAGACTATTACAAAATCAAGGAAATGTTCTTACAGAAACGAATCTACACAGAATGTGGAAATAGCCTCAGCAGATATATTTTATCTGATCCTATCACTTACACACACACACACACACACACACACACACATTTACTACTTTGAATCATATTTCAATCAGAAACATTTCTATTATCATGATGTTTTCTCCTAAAAGTGTGTTTTGTTTATCCTCTTAAACGACTTCTTCTCATTAAAAAATCAAGAAATATTATTGCCTATTATACCTTAATTTATACAAAGAATTAAGCATATACACTTATGCTAGATATGTTTTAAAAATATGTATTATATATCATCATACATCAAGTGTATTTTAAGTACATAAGTGCAGTATATACTAGTGTAAAAATCTAAACCATGCAGAAGTGATAAGTAAAACTTCTGTTGTCTTTTCTTGGATACAAGAAGCTTGAAGGTACTTCACTCTCATATTTACAATTAAAAAACAACAAACTAAATTATGACTGGTTTTGAACCTATTAGAGAACTAATTTCACTGACAAACCACTGTTCTCAAATCTAATAAGGAAGCAACCTGAAGGGAGAGAGAAGAGGTGAGCACTGGCTCGCTTGTAGATATAAATGGGTACTTGCAACAGGAGTTCCATGTAAATGACAAATTGTTGAAAGCTGCGTTTGGACACATGGAGTGTTGTGATGCCCCTGGAGTTTACAGATATTGGAGGACTCCACATCCATTGAAGGCAATAATCAATAAACATCAATAGGTGTTCACAAAAAAGACAACAATGAGCTGTAAGAAAGTTTCCATTGTAGTGCACTGGAGGAGAGAAATAGCAGTCATATGGGATGGACAAGAACCTCCACTTGGAATCTTTTCTTCTGTGTCCACTATGGAACAAAAGCCTTAATCTGTGGGAGATGGGCAATATACCACCATTTTGGGGGTGCTGGAGACATTTTATTACATCCAGGGGAGGAAACATGGGAAGAATTCTACTCCTGGGGAAGTGGAAGACTATGCACTGGTCTCAGAACTAAGCAAGGAGAGGAGAAATAAAAACACAGCATTCCCCAAATTTAGGATGCTATGACTGACACTAAAGTTTAATCAAGGGGACAGAATGCTCCTCAAGTTCCCACAGCCAAGCTGGGAAACTCTGAATAACAAATAACAGTTGAAAACCAAAGAATGAAGGACAAGTGAGCATGCAAAAACCCGAGGCACAGGGCAAAAAGTCCAAGGCCCAGGCCATGCAAACATTGTTTTGGCAATCTAATCCACACTCTACAGACATGGTTTATTGGGATGAAAATTCCGTCAGAAGTTTAGGAAGATCTGTACAGGGATTCTCTACATTATTTTTGCCACTTTTCTGTAAATCTAACATTATCTCAAAATTACATTTGAACTGAAAAAAAAATCAAAAGACAAAAATCTACGTCTGTTCACTATTCCATGTTTAACATATTATAAGGAAAAATATATAAGAATATATATACATAATTTCAAAGGCCATTAATTGTATCATATAAATATTGTGAATTTGTGAACATCAGAATACATGTAGGTATAATACATTTAAGAAGCTTAATTATAGGGGAGCCTGGGTGATTCAGTTGATTAAGCATCTGACATCAGCTCAGGTCATGATCTTGAAATCCTGGGATGGACCCCTGTGTCAAGCCTCATGTCCACCACACATCAGGCTCCATGTTCAGTGGAGAGTCAGCTTGTCCCTCTGTCTACCCCCCCTCACCACTTATGCTCATTCTCTCTCTCTCTCGCTCTCTCAAATAAATAAATAAAAACTTAAAAAAAGAATTAATTGTATCCCATTGTGTTATGTGGATTAATTTTCTGTTTTTCTCAATTCCATTACTTTTCTTTTTTCTCTCATCTGTATCACAGAAAGGCTGAAATTCAACAAGCTACATTTCTTAGACTACATGTAATTTGGTTTCAAGTTATATTTGATCTGTGGAAAGTTTTCTGTATTCCTGAATGGATACTGATATATATGGTTGAATTATCATTTGATATATATGGTTGATATATATGGTTGAATTATCATTTGCTCAGTGAATTCTTTTTAGAATAAGGGGATTTTGTTGTCCTTTCATCTTCTATAAAGAATGCTGGAATGCACATACATACTTATCTGGAAATTTCTTTAGAATAAATTCTTAAAAGAAATAATGAGATCATTGAGAATGAGGTCCTTTATCCATTTCGAGTTTATCTTTGTGTACGGTGTAAGAGAATGGTTGAGTTTCATTCTTCTACATATAGCTGTCCAGTTTTCCCAGCACCATTTATTGAAGAGACTGTCTTTTTTCCACTGTATATTTTTTCCTGCTTTGTCGAAGATTATTTGATCATAGAGTTGAGGGTCCATATCTGGGCTCTCTACTCTGTTCTATTGGTCTATGTGTCTGTTTTGATGCCAGTACCATGCTGTCTTGGTGATCACAGCTTTGTAGTAAAGCTTGAAATCAGGTAATGAGATGCCACCAGTTTTTTTTTTTTTTCAACATTTCCTTAGCAATTCGGGATCTCTTCTGATTCCATACAAATTTTAGGATTTTTTGCTCCAGCTCTTTGAAAAATACCGGTGGAGTTTTGATGGGAATGGCATTAAAAGTATAGATTGCTCTAGGTAGTATAGACATTTTAACAATGTTTATTCTTCTGATCCAAGAGCATGGAATGGTCTTCCATCATTTTGTGTCTTCTTCAATTTCTTTCATGAGTGTTCTGTAGTTCCTCGAGTACAGATCCTTTACCTTTTGGTTAGGTTTATTCCCAGGTATCTTATGGTTCTTGGTGCTTTATTAAAAGGAATCGATTCTCTAATTTCCCTTTCTGTATTTTCATTGTTAGTGTATAAGAACACCACTGATTTCTGTACATTGACTTTGTATCCTGCCATGTTACTGAATTGCTATATGAGTTCTAGTAGTTTGGGGGTGGAGTCTTTTGGGTTTTCCATATAAAGTATCATGTCATCTGCGAAGAGAGAGAGTTTGACTTTTTCCTTTCCAATTTGGATACCTTTTATTTCTCTTTGTTGTCTGATTGCTGTTGCTAGGACTTCTAATACTATGTTGAACAAGAGTGGTGAGAGTGGGCATCCTTGTCTTGTTCCTGATCTCAACGGGAAGGCTGTGAGCTTCTTCCCATTGAGGATGATGTTTGCTGTGGGTCTTTCATAGATAGATTTTATGAAGTTGAGGAATG
>PISX010002369.1:113418-163067 GCA_004024625.1 Mellivora capensis | reverse complement strand
CCCCCCCCCCCATTGCACCTCCACTTCTTCATATCAGGGAGATCATATGATAGTTGTCCTCCGACTGACTCACTTCACTTAGCATGATATCCTCTAGTTCCATCCACATCATCACAAAAGGCAAGATTTCATTTCTTTTGCTGGCTGCATAGTATTCCATTGTATATATATATATATATATATATATATATATATATATATATATCGCCTCTTCTTTTTTTTTTTTTTTTTTTTTTTTTTTTTTTAAGATTTTATTTATTTATTTGACAGACAGAGATTACAAGTAGGCAAGAGAGGCAGGCAGGGAGAGAGAGGAGCAAGCAGGCTCTCCACGGAGCAGAGAGCCCGATGTGGGGCTCAATCCCAGGACCCTGGGATCATGACCTGAGCCGAAAGCAGCGGCTTTAACCCACTGAGCCACCCAGGCGCCCCACCACCTCTTCTTTATCCATTCATCTGTTGATGGACATCTAGGTTCTTTCCATAGTTTGGCTATTGTGGACATTGCTGCTATAAACATTCAGGTGCACGTGCCCCTTCGGATCCCTACGTTTGTATCTTTAGGGTAAATTCCCAGTAGTGCCATTGCTGGGTCATAAGGTAGCTCTATTTTCAACTTTTTGAGGAACCTCCATTGCTGTTTTCCAGAGTGGTTGCACCAGCTCACATTCCCACCAACAGTGTAGGAGGGTTCCCCTTTCTCCGCATCCTCGCCAGCATCTGTCATTTCCTGACTTGTTAATCTTAGCCATTCTGACTGGTGTGAGGTGGTATCTCATTGTGGTTTTTATTTGTATTTCCCTGATGCCGAGTGACGTGGAGCACTTTTTCATGTGTCTGTTGGCCATCTGGATGTCTTCTTTGCAGAAATGTCTGTTCATGTCCTCTGCCCATTTCTTGATTGGATTATTTGTTCTCTGGGTGTTGAGTTTGCTAAGCTCTTTATAGATTTTGGATACTAGCCCTTTATCTGATATGTCGTGAGAAACATTTTTAAATTAGACTATGTTCAAACTCTGGATAGAAACCTCATTTTCTTCTGCTCCACTAAAAATTTGAAATAATAGATTATAGGTCCACAGTATGGATGAAAAACAGTATACCATCATAGACTGGAAGCTTCCCCATGACTCCCAATATTACAGACACATCTAGACATCAATGGGTTCAGATTAGAGAACCATGTTTCATAATATAATCCTGTGAATACTTTAATAAACCAGAGATTTTTTAGATTAAAGGGTAAGTGGGTTGTTTTGAAATAAAAAGAGCATCTACTAGATGTTTGCTTTCTGCCTGTGTAGAGAGGTAGATAGATGATATATTGATTGATAGATACAGGTTTGTTTTTCTTCTACCTCACTGGAAGGATAGATCAATTAATGGATAGATAATGGATAGTTAGATAAATAGATATAGGTTCACTTTCCCTCTTAGCTCTCTGGAGGGATGGATAGATGACACATAGAAAGATAAATTTTCTATAAACTTGCTCCAAACTATGACATGTGCTAACCTGAGGTACGAGTGTCCGCCCTCTCATCCTATCTGGGCTACGGTAGAGAAAGAAGACATTGTACAAAGAGCCATGGAATTTAATAATTGCTTAGGTAAAATATTTTTCCCTAGCAAACTGAAAATTCCTAAACATCTCTTACAGAAGAACGTTAACTTGGTGAGCATTTTGTGTTTTATACAACTCACTGATAAAGATGTGACTAGCAAGACAAACATAGAAACACCAACTCCATGATAAAGGATATCACAGGGCAAATCCACAGTGACTTGGAGATCAAAGCAGGAGCTATCAGGTCAAGGAGTTGGGCAAATCTTTACATACATGGTAGTATTCAGGATGAATTTTGAAAAATGAATAATGGTTTTCCAGGAGAAATGGTATCCTCAGTTTAAAATACCACTGGATAAAAATGTGCAGAATCATGAACGTTCACGAGTCCAGGTAAAAAGGGCAGAGTGCTTGGGTGTGGGAGTAGGTGGTGGTGGAGATCCCAGAGCTGGGGGCTTTGTGTACATCTCTGGGCAGTGTGAAATCCATCCTATTGTTGGGGAGTGGGAGAAAGGATAAGCTGCCAGAGATTTTTCAGTGATGGGGAGTCATGATCAGGTTTGTTGCAGAAACAAGCCAACAGATTATTGCACCTGGGATAGGCAAATATTTGAAAGCAGAGATCCCTAAGTCTTTGGGCTGGGCCCAGTTGTTGAGAGAATGTTGGAAATCAGCACTCAGAAGGTGAAAGAAGTTGGTTTGATTAAGGAGAACCCGCGCAAGATAAGGTAGGGGACATCAGACCGTCACTGGCCTTTGAAAATCAGGGACCCTCTTTCTTGCAGATGGGTAACAGAAACTCAGGTGATGTTGTCCCCCCACGCTTCTGTCAAAGTACTGCACCAGAAGTGAACGGGCAGCCAAAGGTCTGAGGCGGCCAGGAAGAATGTCGGGCTGAAAACGGAGGTGGGGGGTGGAGATAATGAAAGGTAAAGTCAGTCATTCATCCTCCTTGTAAAGAACTGATCACTATGGACCACAGTCATAGAAATTATTTCCTAAGAGTTCATATGAAAGTAAGTTTTTGAATATTGCATTTCCTGATATCACATTCAATGGAATGCAAAATTTGTACTTATGTAATCTTATTTCAGAAATATGACATTTGTGTTTTTCCTGCTTTATGAAAATCATTTCTCCTTTTTCATATTTGAATTGAAATTCATTATGAAACAAATTATTTTTCTCAGCTAACCTATGAACCTAATTTGGCTGGTTTGGTTTATTTGCCAGATTCAATTACACAAAACGATGCCATTTTGAAGCTCTGGCTGTGTTATATCTGTCTCCCTATCGTCTTTATGTAAAAAAAAAAGGCACCATTTTTCAATTATTTTGGAAAGTGCTCCACTACTTACCATAGGCATATGCATGTCTTTTGAGATGTGATACTGTTATTTCCCTACTTAGACCTTCCTTTTATACTCTTAGTCTGACCACCTTATCTCATTCAGCACTGCCTTAGGGACAGGGTAGTGTAACAGGAGAAGCCTGATGCACTAAGGCTACATCAGTGAAAGGTGCCCAGCCTGATTAACATTTGTTAACATTTGGGTATCCAGGCTTCATGCTCCTTGAAACTAGAGAATGAAATCATTTCAGGTCTGAGTATAGATCCAAAGTAGAGATACCATTATACATCAAGCTCTGTCAAAATTAGGAATATTTAATAGGGAATTTCAAATTGCTATGGGAAAAAACACTGTCTTAAAACCTAGATATAATGATGGGACAATTTCATGAGAGAGTGTATATAAAGATATAAAGTATCTAGTGTATTCCCTGGCATGATTTAGGCATACTATTAGGCATAAAATAATAATGTTTTAGTGGGACTTATTTATCAATATGTGTTATAGGCACAATAGCTTGATCATGATGAAGATTATTATTTTGTTCTCAGAATAGCTGAACAATCTTATGACTAATTGTTCAGTGGAGGAAAATGTAAGGATGATTGAAAAGGCTTAAGGAAACAGAAGAATTGATATAAACTCAATTCAAGTATGTTTCAGCCTTGTTTTTTTTTTCCTTACTGCTGTGCTGTCTCTGCAAACAAATTAGAAGTAACAACTCTCAGTCTTTAAAATTATTCTTTGAATATGAAGAGTCTAGTCTCTTTCTTCGATTGATTCCTGAAATTTTTTTGAAGACACATTTATCTGCTCAATTATTCCCAATCAATGACTAATTGAACTAGCCATTACCCTCTGGAGAAAACAGTGATGTCTGGTCAATTTTTCTCCATGCAATAGCATCAGAAGTACAAAATGACATAAAGTAAAATAGCAATTTGTAAAAGGCAAAAATTCTCAAAGGAATTTGCAGTGTTAGATTGCCAATGCTTCCGTCACTTGAGATGGTATTTTTAACCGTGCTTGTGAATAAGAGAAAGATGCTTTTATATAATAAATTCAGTAACTTGAAGGGTATGTTGACAGTATACCATAAATTCCTTGGATTTTTACAGCTTAAGTATAACTGAGTTATTTTTAATCAAGACACATGTTAAATTCAATTCTATAGTTCCTTTTCCTTTCTCCCCTGCCCCAAATAAAAATTATTAGAAGGATGATTTCTGGGAACTTAATGATAATTTTTTGCTAAGAATATTTTTGCTTTTCTTCAATTCTTATGTTTCTACAGAGTGCACATGTGTCTAGTTCTGTCAGTTGCAAAAATATTTAACATATCCGGGTGGCATGCACTTACCAACTTCCCTGGGATGGGCACTGGTGGTCATGGTTTTGTGTGTCCACAGTCCCTGTGGGAGCCTTGGGGTATGTCCCACTGGGGTCTAGAAATAAGAGTTAATTTTTTTAACTTAACAAGTTAACATGGTCCAAATACCAGAAAATAGTTTGGAACTCTTGAATTCTGATTTTGGTAACAGCCACTGATATTCAGTTAGAAAGACTTGAATTATAACAAAGTGTCCAATGATTTACATTCCAGACATAACAACCATGGTGAGTTATGTGCACAAGCACTTAAGGATCGTTCTCAAATTGCATGTAGGTCCTGCTTCAGATTCTCTTTATACCTGTAAACATTTATGTCCTCTCTCCTTTGATGTGTTTGTACCATAGTAAATGGGTGAATGCATACATTTTGTCCTTAGTATCTGTGAAAGCTCATTAAAGCAGATTTAAGTGCAGGCATTTTTCTTTCCTGAATAATTATTCATATTTCACTAGAAAAATTTAAAAATGCATCCACTTCTATTCTGTTGTTTGAGCGTCCCAACAAACTTCTAGCAGAACTTGGATCATGTGTTTGCATCCCATTTATACAGCGGGCTTGAAATTCAGTAAACTCCAGGGGAATGCCCAATTCTCTTATTTGCAAATGAAAAGAAACAAGACAAAGCAATAGAGTCTCAGAGAAGGTAAAGGACACAAGTGTGGTGATCTCCTGGCTGAATGCTCAGCTTCTCCTCTCGAACAGGTCATCTATATGATTGCCAAAATAAACCTACTGGGTGAATAACAGACACTAAGGTTAGAGAGGTAAGTCATATTTGGACCGCTTCAAATAGATTCAACTTTGATTGAAGTGATTTGTGTGAAATGCTTATAACTAGCTATGCCTGACACCCACTAGGCATTCGGTAAATCATAGCTAATTATTGTCAATGGTAGCTTCATTTAACTTGAAATATTTTTGAAATCCTTATTTCAGACACTGTTCATATGCTTTTTTCTAAGTCGGATTCATAGCTCATGATTTTCTGTCTGTTATATAAAAAATATTTGCAGGAATGCATACTCACATTCTTATTTATTTGCCTACAGTGGATGTTTTTGAGGGCATTGGAATATAATTGATTTCTTTTTTAAAGTAAAGCAAGATGCGTATTGCGGAAGACAGTTTATGAAGTGAAGAAATCATCCAAAGCAGAATGAATCTGTAGATAACAAATGGCAGAATGCTAAGAAGTACTGAGATTAATTTGTCAAGGGCTAATGTGCTTGGAGTCCCTGGTCCCCAAATTCCGCTCCAGAATAATAAAACGCAGTTGGAGCAGCTGGAAGGGGTGTTAAACTAAGGCCAGTGGTGGGTGCGTAACCGGTGGAGGAAAGAACATTTCCTTCACTAAACAAATGTTTGTGTGGTCAAAAGACAGAGAAATTTTCATCTTTTACCTTGGCTTAGGGGCCACAGTGGAATTTCTGGGACCTGGAGAATGGAGGTTTTGGAATATTTTAAACAATGTCAGAAAGATGTCTTTGGAAAGTCCTACAAGCCTTAAAACAGTTAAGTAGTTAGTGATGATTCTTCATGCTGTGCCATTTGCTACCTATTGATTCATTTTGCTCTGTATTTATGTTTCCCTTTTCTCAAATCTGCATCTTGGCCCCTAAATCTTTGGAAGGGATGAGAAGATTCAGAGACAAGTAGGCCACTTGAGAAAATAAAGAGCAAAACAAACCAACCCAACACAGAAACCAGGAAAAGGATTGTCAGATCTACTTACCCATCAAAATAATAATACATTTATGTTCTTCATATATGTCACTAGAATTTGGCAGTCTATAAATTATAGAGAACTCACTCACTTTTTAAATTCCAGACAGTTTAGCATATAAGGTCTTTCATAGGAATTGGAAAGTGGAGATACTTCTTTAACCTTCTGATAGGTATGTCCCAGTGTGTGGCAATAGCCATAATTAGTGGCAAATTCAATAATTCTATTGCTTATTACTTGTAGATTGCCATGAAAGTTACGTTTAGCTGAGTGTTAATATTACAAGGTCATAAAATTGCTTTTATTCTGGCTGCACAAGGCAGATTCAATGTGAACACACACTAGATGTGTCAAATTCCACCCAAGACCCCTTAATTTTAGTGTATAAATGACAGGAATAAAATTAAATGTACAAACTTACAAAAACAAATAGAATAAGACAGTTAAAACAACAAATAAGGGTGGTAGATATGTTTCTGGAATGTAGAAAGTGGAGGAATTGTGGCTGATTTAGCAAAACATATAGAAGATGATGAAGAGCCTACAAGAGAGGTCCCTCATGGGGTTCATTAGCTGGGGCCCAGGTGTTGTGGAAAGCAGGGGTGAGGTAGGAGCTTGGTTGAAAATTTGTATCTGGAGTGGCTAGATTCTTAGATCCTCTTCCGTTCCTCTTCAATGCAAGAACACAATACATGTTCTGTCTAGAACACAAGACATGTTCTATCTGACAACCCTCATCCTGCCCTTCATCCCAAGAAAGTGGAGGTTGATTTTCCAGAGGGATTATATGGCAGTGCCTCTGGATTTGGGGACGTTAAAAACAGTGGAGGACTAAGAATTGTGAAGATCAGGTGAAATTGTTCATAACAAATAGTGGAATCCTTAGTCCTTTTTCTCTGTCCTATTTCTCAAACATTGGCAGCCACCATTTCTATCTGCCACCATTATTTACCCCTCATTATTTTCCCCACCTCCCCCGTACCTCTGTCCACCCACTCAGGACAGGAGATTGGAGGATTCTTCTCTCAATAAATTGGAATAAAGGCAGCAAAATGACTTCAAATACTGACATTTGAGGGTGCTTTATCAAAAACCCATCTGGGTATGCCAGAATCCCACAGTACACTCATCAGAAACCAGTATCTACTCGCAGTGAGCTGAAAAAGCACTCACATTTATATTCTGTATTTCACTGGATATTTGTGAAAGACTCCCATCACACACACACAAACACACACACACACACACACACATACACAAACAAAAACTAAAACAAACATAACAAATAAAACAGAAGACAACAAATATAATGGAGTAAACTGAAGAAAACCTTCCAAAATGATCATTAATCCTGGGAGCAAAGAGAACTCTTGTATTCATGCAGAAAAACTAAATGCAATAAAAATGAATGGTTACAGATACAAAAAGCTAATGACAGCTACAAATGCTGTTGCTGTGTAAGACAATCAATAGATTAGAAAAGAAAGTCAAAGAAACTTCCCAGGTGGTGAATAGATAGTGGAAATTTGAAGTGAAACCAAGAGGTGGACAACAGGAAACCATAAGAAATTAGTAGATTAGTCATATTACTCAGATATATAATACAAAAGAAAAATTTCAGAACTAAGTGACATAAATTACCAGATTAGAAATGTTATCTAAATTAAGAAAAAGAAGTCCCAGCCAAGTAAAACCACACTGTTATAAACTTATAAAACAAAAACAAGAGAAAGATATTATATATGGTTTTGGGGGAAAAATAGGGCACATAGAAGAGTTTGAGATTCATAGGAGCCCCAGATTTCTTAGAGCAAGGCTGGAAACACTACATGGCAATGAACAATGCCTTCAGATTCTCTGAGGAAATGATTTTCAGACTAGCCAAACCAACTCCCACCTATTAGGGTTGAGTAAAATTATTCAATGTTCAATGTATTAAGGAGAAAAAAAACCAGAATCTGTTATTGGAGGCATTTGATGACATTGAGAGTAATATTTTGAAGATTTTACAGAGCTGCAGAAGTATTAGGAAAAATGATCACTAGGCGCACAGAAGAGTATGCACTCAAAAAGCAGGACATATATTCAAAAGTTGGTATAAGATAATATACGGTTACTATTTTAGAGGATAAGAAGAGAGAAAAACTTCTGTAAGATCGTTAAATGTCTAGCTATCATGTTAGGGGTCAGTATGTAATGTTGGCTGAGAACATTATTGAAAAATATATTGTTAAATGTGAAGAAACAGCTAAATGAATTATAAGTAGTTGTATTTCAGGATTTGAGGTGTCTTTTAAGATAAGCTTTTACTATTATATAACTTATAAGTTGCTACATTCAGTTGAGAAAACATTTTTGTCATTTTACAATGCTTGATCATCAGTCCTGCTTCTATTTGAGAAGCTTATATACAATGAGATAAAAATTTTATTTTTAGGAAACTCAAGGACTAAACCAATCAATAATTTATGTATATATGTTTACATTTCCACTTTTCTACTTATTCCGTATGAACATAGTAGGGTGTTCTGCAGTATATAAATACTTAACTATATTTTATTCTTGTTCCTGGAAGTTCAGCTTAGATTGGCACTTTTCTTTTGTGACTCTTCATCCCTTGTATATACTAACTGGAAGTCATTTGCAACTGTGGGAAAGTAAACGTGAGTTAGAAAGCTTGTCAGCTCCTTCAAATTTATGTTTTCACGGTGAGATCTCTTTGTTCTATTCTAATTAAGATGTCAGAATATTAAACATGTCTATATGTTACAGACATTTCAAAATCCAATAAATGCGAAGTTTCAACTTATCTATCCTTTTGGGGGCCTTCATGCATAGACTGTTTATACTCCGTCCTTGGAGTGAACGAGATCAAACTTTCCTAAGTGAGACAACGATCTTTAGAAAAAAAGTTGAAGAAGAGTTTTAGGGGCCTAATGAACTTCATAAATACTGAATTTAATACATCCCTCCAAAACCACTTTTTGACAAATATTTTTAGAGTCCCCACTGTGGTTAGGCACTATTCTGGATAATGAGGATGGATACATCTGCCTTCTTAAGCTTGTATTCTGCTGGGGAGATGGAAGAAATAAACCATCAACATAGCACATGATACATGAGTTTATTTTAGTTTTTTAGAGGAAAATAAGTGTTATTTTAAAAAGGAAAATATAGAGTGGTATAAAGGGGATGTTATGGATATCTTAATAATGGAGATCATCCCACTGAGAAATTAATGTTTGACATATATTTTTAAAATGTTAGATATTTAGCTATATGGGTATTTTGGAAAAGAACATTCTAGGTAGAAGGAACAGCCAGAACAAAGGCAGCATGCAGATGTCAGTTGTACACCGGTGGTAGGATTTTGATGTTTATGGCACCAAGAAGCCATTGGAGGGCTTTGAACAAAGGTAGACAAGATGTCTGCTGCGTTGAAAATTATAATCTGAGGAGACAGGGTAGAAACAAGAAAGCCAGCAAGAAGCAGGATGTGGTTGAACAGGTGAGCTATAATAAAGGCTTGGACCAAGGTAGTCATGGTTGAGAAGGTAAAAATCGGTTAGATTCTGGATGTGTTTGAAGCTAGAACAAACATGGGATATCCTGGGCATTGCATCCTTGTAAATGTCAAATGCAAGGCCCTGAGAAGTCCTGCAATAAATAAACCATTCCATTTCACTTAGCTTTACTACACATTGACCTTAGAATCTTTTTAAAAAATATATGGCAGCCATTATTTTGTGGCACTAATGGTGCACGGAACATATTTAGAAATGCTGTCATAGAAACCAAGACAATTTGTAAAACTAAGCATATTCTGAACTGTTCTCTTCTAGAGAAAATCTATTCCCTTTGATGTGATATGTGCTATATAGCATAGCTTGATAGTCTCAGCTGAAAAATGCAATTTAGATTTCACACCTTTCTTATTTTTAATTTTAGAATTCTCATAAGACCTAAGCAAAGGGCAGATTTTATGTTTTTTTTTTCTCTAAAAATATTCTTTTCTCTTTATTGAATGAACAAGAAGTCAATAAATTATCTTTGACTAAAGGACATGCATTTTTCAGACACTTGTCAAGCGCATAGGATATATTTTCTGCATGAAAGCTCTGCTTTTTTCACTTCTAGTTTAAAAAAGGGGAAATTACTGATGGCTTATGAAAAAAAGTTTCATTTATTTATTGAGTCACTAAATCTAATTAGGTCTATTATTCTTAAAAACTCCATGGTAACTCACAAAACCAGAAAGACTGATTCACGTAGATTCCATAGTTGAATACCTTATTATTATTGCAACAGAACTCAGAGCACTGCCTTGCTTAAGAAGCTGTCAGAATTTCTATTCATTTCAAGAGTTTATAAATTAACTATGGGAATATTTCTGGCTATGGTGTGCTTCATTCTAAAAGCCTTGGTATCTTCAGTATCTATTGCATTTTTTCCTTAAGACTTTTAACCTTCATATACCTTTACAGATTCACATCTTTAAAAAAAGAAGTCCACTTGTCACAAAATTCACTAATTGTGGCTTAACATAGGCAGATAAGGACCAACCATGTTAACTTTGCAATTGATTTTGACAATTGGAAATGTTTCAGAAAATGAAAATGTTAGTATTGACATGTCCAATTTAGGGATATTTGTTGAACCCGGTTTTCTGGTCTCATATCGAATATGTTGACTGTCCATGGAGTATTGTCAAGTGCATAACATGGAAACAGTATGTTAAGCATAGTTGATCAAACTCAATTTTGTTTTTTAAGAACATGGATTCTAAGTTTACAAAGAACCTTATAGAAATCCAGAGATCCATTTTATGGATTAAGAAATATCAAGTACTCACAGCTTCATAATATCAAATGAATGCTAAAGATGCTTTCTCTTCAACTTCGTGACTCGTACCATCTGTTGACATCACACAATTATGGAAAAATAACATCTTACTAAGGAGAGAGAAGCAGAAGGAGTACTTCAAGTAAATGACTAAAATACTTCTCCTCATAGACACTGGCTTTATCAATTTGCACTTCCAATTTCAAGGGCTGGTAGAGTCGTGTGCCTACACTTTCCAGTTGTACTCTCCATTCACTTAGTGCATAGTTGTCCTCTTCAGTTGGCTTTTTAAGTTGTAAATTAAGCATCATGAGCCCATTCCAGGACGGTGAAGGGGAATGGAGGCAGGAGAAATAAAGAAAAAATATCCCAATATAGTGATTGCTCTCCTTTTGTTTTTGGTTCATTTTACCTTTAGAAGGCTCAACATTAATTCACCTCTTCACTGCATTTTTTTTTTCTTTCACATGAGGATCTTTTACAAAATTGCCCTTTTTAATCTATCAAGGTACCAATGTCAAAACCATTTTCTCATATAAAATGTAAGGACCTATTTTATATTTTTATATTTTAGCCAGAGGCTTCCATTGAGGTTAAACAGTAACCTTGTTGAACCCTTAAACTGTCCCTGCTCCCCTTCCCCCAGGGGATTTACTTAAAAACAAGTCCCGGAAACCAGTCTCAGGTAACAAAGCTCAAATACAAGGGTGGGTCAGGCCCGGTGGAGACTTCCAATCAGTGGGGGGTGCATACTGTCTCCCTAGTTACCAAGGAGTATGGGCCCCGCCCTTTGGGCACCTTTTGGGCGCCAATTCTGACCAAGGTGATAGGCTGGTTCAAATGTCTACTAGGGTAAATTGTAATTCAGTTGGTCACCTAGCATCACTGTGGAGTTTCCTGTGTGTGTTACAATCTCATTGGCCACCTGTGTGTGGCCAGGCCCGACCGCATGGCCTTTGCCCTTAAAAGCTAGTCTGTGAAACAGAGAAGGGTCACCCTCTCTTGTAAGAGGTGCGTCCCCGAACTTTCGGTTAGATTCTTGATGCTTGGTGCGAAATAAAGCTTTGCTTGACCTCTGCTTTATATCAGTCTCGCCCCTTTAATCACGGACCCATTTTTGGGGATAACATATAACACTAGAAAAGTTGAGAAAAAGTAGTTTTCTCCACTCTGATATGTTTTTCCTTCCTTAAATTATTGAAGGAGTTCAGGGGAAAAAATTATAAAAAAACAAAGGTGTCTGTTCTATGAGATTTCTGACCATTGTGTGTAATTGCTGGAAAACATCAATTTTTAATGAATCCCCAAATTTACTCTTTGATGCCAAATCCTTTCTTCCTTACTTAAAAATTATTAGCACCTTTGAACTTGGTTCGAAGTGAGGATTTCAAGCCTGACTCCAGGTTTACTGATGGCAACATCGTAATATTTGACGCGGTAGGCAGAACACTTAGCTTGATGTCTATGGATCCGTATTTTTCAGTTGTTATGAAGGACATTTTCATGTCGTCACCATATTTCATTTATTTGTCATGGTTCCTCATGATTTTTCCATTCTCAGATTCTTATTTCTATCATATCTGGTAAGAGTCCCCAATTCTGCTTCTTTTCCTCTGAATTAAGCGAAATTCTCCACTGCATTTCTTCCACTCTCATTCCTCTGCCATGACCGAGGTGGAATGAGGAGCAGGGTAAGGCTGTCCAGGTGGTTGATTCCCTCCCTTGCGTAAAATACAAGTGGGTGTGGATGCCCCTGGGGGCTTGTGGTAGAGACCGCCATGCTGGTGCAGAGAACACCATTCGTTCCTGCTGCCTTCCGCATGATGTGTGCAGAAGGCGTGGAGTGAGATGGAGAACCGTATTGGTGGAGGTGACAAATGGGAATATTTGTCAAATATCCACTCCCTGGAATATTCGCTCAGTGTTGACATGATTCTTGTGGGGATGGTTCCTCATGCTTTCTGTAGCGGAGTATTCACACGAATGGTTTCCTTTGTTCAAGTCTCTGTTCATTGCCATACTTTACTGCATTTTGTCCTGTACCCTAGTGAATATAGACATACTTTATATCATCACATTTTATGATCCACAAGCTTACTTTTATATTTAAAGATAGTTACATTTAGGGGTGACTGGGTGGCTCAGTCATTGAAACATCTGCCTTCAGCTCAGGTCATGATCCCAGGGTCCTGGGAGGGAGCCCCATATCTAGCTCCCTGCTCAGTGGGGCGCCTGCTTCTCCCTCTCCCTCTGCTATTCCCCCTGCTTGTGCGCTCTCTCTCTCTCTCTCTCTCTGTCAAATAATTAAATCTTCAAAAAAAGATAATTACATTTAGATTTTTTATTATGGGCTCTATATGGGTCTGTCCTTTTATTTTTTATTTTTTTTAAGATTTTATTCATTTATTTGACAGACAGATCACAAGTAGGCAGGGAGACAGGCAGAGAGAGAGAGAGGAGGAAGCAGGCTCCCCGATGAGCAGAGAGCCCAACGCGGGGCTCGATCCCAGGACCCTGAGATCATGACCTGAGCCGAAGGCAGAGGCTTTGACCCACTGAGCCACCCAGGCGCCCCAAGGGTCTGTCCTTTTAAATTATAGATTCCTGAGGGTACTAGAAGTGTTGGACAACCTAATACAAAAATAACTTAGGAAAATGAGTGATTTGTTTTGTAGGAGGATGTATCGCACTTTATTCGGGCTGGCAGCCAGGCCACTCTTTCCTGGTTTTCCGTTGCCCCAGGAGAAATTACAGAGCAAGCTGTCCCTAAAAACAGAGCCTGTTGGGTCTGACAGTGATGGTCTGGAACCCTTTGTGTTCTCAAAACAGGTCAAACACAGTCGTATTTCTCTAACTTTGACATTCACCAAAATTACCTGGACGGCTTTTTAAATATATGTTCTTGGCCTCTGGAGTTCTGAGAAATGTTTAACGGCTGCTTTCTGGGGGAAAGCGGCCCTGGTTTGCAGTGTTAGCCGACATCTGTGGTGTAAGTCCTGTGAAGATGGCCAGGTCCGGGCTGCCGCTGTGCACACGGAGCGGGGAGTGTGGTGGCCAGGTGTACACCCCAACATTGCAGGTATCTGCCGCAGATAGTGCGGGGGCACACACCTCAACTCTGTGAACAGCACAAGTAAGAGTAAAACATTATAAAATGAAGAAGAAGCCAAAAGCTTTGACTGTTACCTTTGTTTAATAAAATCTGTTTATAGTTTTATAGAACTTACTTTTTGATGACTGCTATGTTCATACATAACTTGCACCATCTCTGAATTCTTCTCTCCTCACCGCTTGGGCACAGCGCTGGATCACCCTCCACCACAGGTTTTCTGAGATCCTGAATTTGGGGCAGTGCCAGAGATTTCCATTTCTAACCATTTCGCTGGCGATGTGGTTGTCCTGCTGGTCCCAGGCTTGCATTTTGACAACTACAGACAGCAACCAAATGCCAGAAAAAAACAAGAAGGTTTTCTCTTCTGAAAAAGGACAAGGAAAATCCAGGACAACTAGACAGGGCCACTCTAAAAGATACAGTTGTTACAGACACGGGGGGGTGGTATTTCCTAGATCATTCAAATCCTGTATTTTTAAAATGAGTTTATTTATTTGAGAGAGATGGAGTGAGACGGATCACAGAGGGAGAGGCTCCCCGCTGAGCAGGGACTGGATCCCAGGACCCTGGAATCATGACCTGGGCTGAAGGCAGACGCTTAACCGAATGAGCCACCAGGCATCCCCAAATCGTGTATTTAAAAATAAAGTTTCTCTGAATTTTTAAAGGGACTGGTTAGTTTGTACAAGCTTGTCAATATCAAGAGGAAAACTAAGGGAAAATAAGAATTTTTCTTCTTGAACTCAAATATGGAAAACCAGAATTATGTCAACCAGTAATTGCTATTAATATTGCTATTACCTTCTTGTTTCTCTTCATATTTCCATAATGTTTGCATAATGTGTTGTAGCTTACAAAGAATGCAAATATACATTAATTAATTGGAGTACAAATTAAGCATTCACACTTGGCAGGATTTTGTCCTATTGTGTATCATTTTAAAATGCATAAAAATTCTAAATAGAACGTGTTTATCATTTAAAAATATTCTACGAAAAAGTAAAATCAACCCTCGATGAACGGAGGGTTGCTTTATAATTTATTTTGTTACAAGAGGTGATTGAATTCAGGCATTCAAATCACAAATGATGTCAGCTACCCAAATTGTATATAGTGCATGGGGTGTTAGTCCAGAAGCCAACAGCTTCCATCAGTCAGGGGGGAAGAAAGCAGTTGTAACTTTAGAGTTACAAATGGAAATCTCACCTTTTTAAAATAACAAGCTTCCTTGATTTAAAACCTGTTATTGGCACTTCTATTATAACACTTATCACACCATATTGTAATCGGTAATTGTTGTTTAAAAATAATTCCTTAAACCATGAGCTCCTTGAGGTTAGGGAACCTATAATGTGTTTCTGTTTATTTTATTTTCTATTGCCAAATAGCAGGTTTTTACCTGGTGTTTGTTTGGATTGGCACATGCAGGGATACGTGCAAGAAATCAGGTCGTGGAACTGGAGAAAGACACAAAAATCTCTGATGCCTCAGTTCTCTTTGGCTGGGAAGTAGGAAGGATCAGATCTTCATTTATGCTCTGTTTCTCTTGGTCTTGGTAGTTATTCTTTTTTTTTTTTTTTTTTTTTTTTGAGGACATCCTTTTAATCACAAACTGCTTATCCAGAGTCTGGCTTGAGGTTGGGACACTGGGAGACAGAACTTGGGGCCCTCCCCAGGTACAGTGATGGTAACACTCCTGCTTCCTCCTAGCACCAGGGATCCCCACCCTGGTCGCTTTGACCTCCAGCCTTTCTGGGTTAATGCCAGTACTGAAACCACCCTGAAATCCTGATGATTCTTTCTGGAGAGAGGTGAGAGCGATCGGGGGCCTGCACTGCCATTAGGGCCCCAGAAGCTCTCCCCAGGCCAGGCTGGGCCTCCCCACCTTCCCGGCCTGGCCCTCCGGGGCTGCGCGTCTACACGATGCCCTCCGGACGCTTGCTCCTCCAAACCACCAGCGCTGTCACCAGCAGGGTCACCAGGATGGGCACCACGATGAAGGGACAGAGGATATTTCGGGGCGGGTCCCGCACAGCCCTGCCGGACGCGGGGCAGTTTTTAAAGTAGTGCTGGTGGATGGCCACGAAGAACGTGCCCACAGCCGCGTTCGGCCAGAAGCAGCTCAGCTGTGTCGCCACGTTCCTGGTGCAGTCTGTGAGCTCGCTGTAGCTCCTGGAACTGGCTGAGGCAGAGCTCCTGGAGGAGAGGGCCGTAGCTGGCGTCCTGGCAGGCCGTGGCCATGAGGAGGGGGTGCACTAGGAGCCGCCAGAGGCCGCGCCCTGGGAGGCCAAGCAGGCTCCGGGCCATGGCGCGCCCCTGAGCGGGGTCGCCCGCAAGCGCTGAGCCCGCCGCCGCGGTAGTTATTCTTAACTTGAGTATATATTTGATTCTGCAGGGGACACATTTTTTTTTAAGGTTTAATTTTTAAGCAGTCTCTACACCCAACTTTCAACCCCAGGATCAAGAGTGGCACGCTCTACCAGCTGAGCCAGCCGGCGCCTCTGTGCGGAAGCTTTTTAAATATCAAAATCCTGGGCTCAGACCCCTTTGCAAATTGCTTCACTAAGTCCGGAGTTGGTTTCTAGAGTTTGATTTTTAACAAGAACTCCAGATAATTCTTCCTGCTGCAGGTAGTTCACAAGCCGCACTTTCGGAAAACTATTGCCGGTCAAGTGACAAACTAGCAGACAAGCAGAGCTCTAGGCAAATCAACATCGTGCAAAAATAGCACATTAATAATTCACTCTCGTAAAGACGTTAACAGTTCATTCTGATTACTCCAGTGCATTTCTATGAGTATTACCACTTTTTCTTGATTATATTTTATGACCAGTTAACGATTATTTGTCATTAGTCACCAACAGATGGAGATAAAGCCTCGTAGGACACAGTTCAAGTTGCATAAGTTAGCATGCTGACCATGTCGGGGTCACCAATAGACTGCTCGCCGTAAGGCATTCTTTTTTTATTTCAAGTAGTAGCATCAGTCATAAGACTTTCATTTGTCAGTCATGTGGAGGACAACGGCACTCTCCCAGAAAAGGTGCTTCATGACTGAGTGTTTGTGAATGGCTACTTAGAACACGTTCCGTTTTGAATAGGCATTATACCGTCAGAAAGACTGATTTAGTCAGGCCGTTTAGAAATGTATGTTTGAAAATAGGACTGGAGACTCTTCAACAAAACTCATTAGGAAATAAAAGTTACCCTCAACCCCACTCCCTTATACCTGGGGAATATTTGTACCTTGAGAGTTGAATCCCATCAATTTAATTTGGGTTGATATTCTTTGTCCATTTTGTTTGAATAGATGTTTCTTTCGGAGACCATAATTTTTTTAGCCTTAACAGATGCCCATATACTAATGGTCACTCTTTTATTACTTGTGGGAAATCTTAAAAATAAACATGAATGTATGAGTGTGGAATAAAAAAGAAAAGACCTCTGTTCTTGCATTAGAGATTATGAAGTCTGAGGGAACACAGAGCAGTGGGTCAAGATGCTGTACACATTTCACTGTTATGACTTTTCTTCATTACTGCATCACACCTGCATCAGACAAGCCTAACTGCATATGCTGTTTTTATTTTATTTTATTTTTTATTTTTTAAAGATATTACTTATTTATTTGAAAGAGACAGTGAGCAGTGGGGAGGGAGAGAGAGAGAGAGAAGCAGACTCCCTGTTGAGCAGGAAACCCAACGTGGGGCTCAATGCCGGGACCAGGAGATTGACCTGAGCCATGACCTGAGCCACAGGCAGATGGTTAACTGACTGATGCTCACAGTTTTTTAAAGCATTGCTTACTATGTAGATATTTTATAGTTTTTTTTTTAGCATATAAGTTATATATATGTGTATATATAAATATATATATATATACACTTAAATTTCAAAAAGAAATATTGGAATCTTTTCATATTTGATATTCACATAATGAATGTTCATTTTGTGAATTTATTTTACCTGGTTTTACTTCTGATAGATTATTTAAAGATTTTATTTATTTCATTTACTTGAGAGAAAACATGAATGGGGAGGGCTAGGGGCAGACAGAGGGAGAAAGAGAAGCAGACTTCCCAGGCCCAGGGATCCTGACCTGCTCATCAGCAGGGCTGGTTGCGGGGCTGGAGCGGGGCTCAATCCCAGGACTCTGATATCATGACTTAAGCCAAAGACAGATGCTTAACCAACTGAGCCACCGAGGGGCCAAACTTAGGATAGATTTTAAAATTCATATTTGATGTTCTTCTGGAATGCCCATATCAACTATGTTTAAATATAAGTTGAATACCAAACCATATTGCCAATTATTTTATTTTTTAAGCTTTATTTTGGTGAGAGAGAGTGAGAGGAAATACACTTGTACACATGCAGGGGGAGGGGCAGAAGGAGAGGGAGAGAAGCAGACTCCCTACTGAATGTGGGAGCCAGGCCTGGGAGATCTCAGGACCTTGAAATCATGACCTGAGTCCAAATCAAGACTCAGATGCTTAACCCACTGAGCCACCCAGGTGCTCCATATTACCAAATATTTTAAAATAAAGATCTCACATTTCTATTAAAATATTGAAGAAAGTAGAATTTTAATAACTCAGGAAGGATTAAACTTGTTTGGTGTCCTTTAAAATAATTTAGATCCACATAATTGAAATCCAGTTTAGTATGACTTGCTGATATACATTATTCTGTTTTATAATAATTAAATGCAGAAACATGGATACTTGAATCAATGTGTTATTCAGTTATTCAATCCTCAGTTTTCAGTAAATGGGTTTGCTTTCACTCCTTAATTAACTTGCTTGAAAAATAAGTGATTGTTGCCTCCCTATGACTATTTGTTATAACTTCAATCCATTTTATTATCTATAATAACTTAATTTTATCTTAGAAAAAAACTCTAGAACTCCACAGAATTAATTACATTTTTATTTACATTTTGATTATTTTCCAAGATACCAAAGCTAGGTATGCTAATCACAAGATATTAGTTTCAGCAAGATATTAATGAAATAAAAGCTATCCAAATCTATTTGGGATATGTTAATATCACAACAGTCTATTTGGCTATGATATGGTATAAAAAATATTTTTATGTATATATTTTCTATACATTGTATACAATTAAAATCTTCCAAATATACAATGTTTAGGAGTTGTTGGGCTCTCAAGAAGCTTCCAATTTCAGGTCTGCAGGGGGGAAAGACTTTTTTCTAGATCTATAAATAAAAAGGATACTAGTATTTTACAGCATATTGTATGTCCAGACTCCTGCAAAGATTTTATTAACTCCATTGGTCATTATAAACAGCCCATGAGCAGGAGAAAGTTCTAAAATCCCCTGTACAAGGTTGTAAGACATGACTGGGGAAGGAGGAAGGGACCTTAAACTTTATTAATAATATGGGGAAAATCTTTCAGGCAACACTTGACTGATTGCTCATTTTCTACTGAAAGTAGGAAAAACACATAAAACATTTCACAACCCCGGAAGTCATTCACAAGTATTTACAGGCATTTTTCAGCGGGTTTTGTTTTTTGGATTTTTTTTTTCAGACCATGTTGAAGGAGAGTCACACCTCCAGCACTACCCTGCTGGAACAATTAGCAATTAAGTGCAGAAATAGCTCCAGTGTTCCTCAAACACTGAACTTGGAACAATTTTGGACAGAGATTAAAGGTCATTATCAGTAAAGACATAAGACAGAGGGGACCTCATCCTGGGTTAATGTGGGCCACTATGGAATATCATAGACTACTATGAACCAAGACTTAAGACAGTGAGGGGTATGGAAATAAGGAAACCATGAAAGAGGAGTCATATTAGAAAGACATTTGGGGTGCCTGGGTGGCTCAGTGGGTTAAGCCTCTGCCTTCAGCTCAGGTCATGATCCCAGGGTCCTAGGATTGAGCCCCACATCGGGCTCTCTGCTCAGCGGGGAGCCTGCTTCCCTCCTCTCTCTCTGCCTGCCTCTCTGCCTACTTGTGATCTCCGTCTGTCAGACAAATAAATAAAATCTTAAAAAAAAAAAAGACATTTTTTTTCTGACACCTCTGGCTATGTAAGTTACCAGTACCTTAGAGGAAGAGACAGGGTCCACTAAAAATAATCTCCAGTAGTTACATTCTTCATTTCTCATTTGTATTTGTTTGAGCCATTATTTTTCTTTCTTTCTTTTTTCTTTCTTTTTTTTTTTTTTTGTAAACTATATCTAGGCCCATTCTCTATTAATGCTCTTGTTTTACTATTACCATAAACACTGCAACTATGCATCAAGAGAGGCAATTAAAATAGATACACTGGGTATTGTCCCAGCAGAGCATGCTGCCCCTGGAATTAGATACCATGTTGTTTGCAAGGGCATGCTACACCGTCCCTATGGTCAAAGTAATCCGTATATTCTCTTTCCTGAAATTCTTAGCTGTTTTTAAAAAGAAGGATAAAATTACCACAAAAGGACTTAATTCTTTCCCTTAAATCAAGTGATGTGTTTTATAGTAATAGAAGTTTGCTAAAAATAATTACAAGAAAAGTAGGGTGTGTTTAATAGATGGAGGCTGTCAGAATTAACAATAAAATAATGGAAATATTTGGTGTAAACTATCAACTTTGCATTTTTAGTTGACTCAAAATCGTCAAATGCTTTGAAGAATACATATGTATGAAAGATCATGATGCCATAATTCTATATAAAATTCACTTATGTTCTAGGACATCGACATACATAATATTTTAATAGTGTTAAATTGTGACCCTTAACTCATTAGTCTGTTCTTCAGGCTGTTTTGAATTGATAATTTTAAAAAAATCTTCAAAATGAATTAAATAAAATATTTTAGTTTAAATTATTGTAACAATATGATAGGATATGTGTGGAGATATAGAGTGGATGGATGGATAGATAGCTGGAGACACAGATCTAGCTTCTTTTTATAAGATTTTATTTTATTTATTCGAGAGAGAGAGAGAGTGAGAGCGAGAGAGTGCACAAGTAGTGGGAGGGGCAGAGAGAGAGAGAGGGTGAATCAGACTCCGTACTGAAGTGGGAGCCCTGGTGATGTGGTGGTCCATCTCAAGACCCTGGGATCGTGACTGAGCTGAAGGCAGACACATAACTGAGCTACTCAGGTGCCCCAGATCTATCTTTTTATATGTATCCTTTCTCAAGTTTTGCTCAGTATTATTTAAAATACAAATTCTATCGAATATCATGAAAAAACTTTGTCAACTTATTTGAAAATCTAGATAAAATGGACAAATTTCCGTAGAACTTTAACTTATCAAAGTAACTCAATAAAAATATTCTAATATTAATTAATAGGATTTGTGATTAGTAGGATTTGCCAACTTTGGCCTGTTGACATTGTCATGGTTGGTGGGTTGGAGGCGACTGACAAGGCATTTTAAAATCCTCAGCAGTGTCACTAGATAGCAGCTGTGACCTGTGACAACTATAAATGTCTCCAGATGTTGCCACATGTTCCCTGAGAACCAAAATTGCCCCACATCAAAAAACACTAAAAGAAGGCAATTAAACATTTTCTCATGGAGAAAATGCCACACCCAAGCAGTTTTCCAGGTATTCCAGCAAATGTTGAAGGTATACAGGACTGCAATTTTATTGGCAAAGAGAAATGTCAATTTATGTGGCCAAGACAACTTTGATAGCAAAATAGATATGCTTAGTGTGTGAAAGGAAAAATCTCAGATCATTACCATTTATGAAGGTAGGTACCAAAACCCTGAGCAAAGTTACATACACACCCAATGCAATGGGATGTAAGATGATAAGACAAAATTGAGTTTATCCTCAAAATGCAAGAGAGGTTTAATGTTAGAAAATTGTTACCATTTACCACATATATGGATTATAGTAGCACACCAAGGTCATGATTATTCCAATAGAAACAGTAAAGACAGCTGATAAAATTTTACAGTCATTTATGATGAAGACAGTTCATCATCAGCAAAGTAGGAACAGAAAGAAGCATCCTAAAAGTGATAAATGATATCAGACATGCTATATAAAGCATATCTAAAAGTATATCTACCAGAAATCTGCAGGAAACATTACTCTTAATGGAAAAACATATTTTTAAAAAAATCAATTAAAAAAAGAAGATCACAGTCACCTTTTCTAAACCTTATACTGGAACTCCATTCTAGGACAATAAGGAAGTATAAAAACATGGTAAAAGTTTCAGAACTATGTAGAAAAAATCAGATGATTACTATTCTTAAATGATTTAATTGTCTACTTAGAAAATGAATAAGCTTATGCATTAATTATTAGAAAAGAGTTCAGCAGCCTCACAACAAATACATAATTGCAATTCTGTACTTCAGCTATAATATAAAATAAATATAAAAATATAATTTTAAAAGGCACCTTTTGCAATGGCAATGAAACATGAATTATTAGGAATAAATCATAATTATAATAGGTTTACAAGACTAGTATACAAAATATTATAATATTTTAATGAAAGTCATTAAAAATCTAAATTAATAGGCATTGCTGGTGGTCTTGTATGTAAATACTCAGAATCAAAAATATATACATTCCCCCCTTCTGCCCCCTATCTATAACTTCCAATGCCATTCCAGCCAAGATACTAATAGGAGTTTTTATTAGACCATGAGAAGCTGATTAAAAAATAAATTATTAGGGGGCGCCTGGGTGACTCAGTAGGTTAAGCATCTGCCTTCAGCTCAGGTCATGATCCCAGGGTCCTGGGATCAAGGTCTGCTTCAGGCTCTCTGCTCAGTGGAGAGCCTGCTTTTCCCTTTCCCTCTGTCTGAAGCTCCCCCTGCTTGTGCTCTCTCTCTCTCACCATTTTTCTCTCTCTCGGTGTCAGATAAATAAATAAAATCTTAAATATATATTTAAGATTGTATTATATATGTACATATATATGAATAAATATTTATATATATGTATATATAAATCTTAAATATGTGTGTGTGTATATATATTATATATCTATATCTGTATGTATATATGTGTGTATATATATATATAAAAAATTGTAGAAAAATAATGTGTCAGCAACATCCAAGGAAGAACAACATGGGAAAACAAAACAATAAGATTTATGGACAAACACTTATTATAGAGTTATAATGATTAAAAGATCACATTTTTAAGTCCTGGAAAGGCAGAGCAAGGGGAAATAGAGGGTCCCTACCTACAGAGCTTCATGGATTAATGAAAACAGGAGGGATCCTTCAATAAAAGGTATAGGGAAAACTAGTTATTCAAATAAAAAAAATTAGATCCCCCTTTCAAACCATTCACAAATTATAATTCTAGATGAAAAGCAAATTTTGAAAACTTTTAAAATAAAACAAATATTTTCATAGAATAATAACTTCTTAAGTCAAGTCACCAGAGCCACTAACCGTAACAGCAACACACAACTAATAAATTACAGCTAAGAGGTTCTTGTCCTCAAAAGATAACAAAGAAACATAAAACCAGAACAAACCAGAAGTAGATACTCTCAATACATGTAACGGACAAATGATTCATATAGAATGCATGAATGATGATTCCAAGAAAAACAAAAGAAAACTTGATGGAAAAATGTGCAAATAGTGTAAATTAGTGCACTATAAAAGAGGAAACCAAACATAGTTAATGACTGTTTCTAAAATCATAAAAATATCAGGCTTTATTAGTGATCAGAATAGTAAAAATTAAAACCTTAGGTATTGCTTGATACCTAGTAGATTGGCAAATGCCACCACCTGGATCAGTAGCAAGTGTCAGAAAATATGTTGTTCGGTGGGGAAACTTACATCCTGGTGACAGAAGTAGGAATTGGCACAGCCATTTGGAAAACAAATTTTATAGTATTCACAAAAATACTATTGGTAAATCAAACCTCTTATTTTATTGGCTGATTTATTAGCAGCTAGATGACAACGGCATTCATTAGTAGCTTGTCAACATATCGTAGGTGAAGAAAATAAAATATATGTATATTTTTGAAGAAAACAAAATATTAAGATATGCATGTATATAGGATCTGTTTTCCTTAAAGAAACGATTATATTCCCTAATTATTAAATAAGTCATGGCTTTGGTTCACAATTTAGGTCAATATAAACGTATGTTTGGAGGCATGTTTTATTTAAATAGGATCATCATGTAATTAATAGCCATACCTTTGATACAATAATGTTGATATGAAAATTACTGAGCATACTGATGTTAACTTGTAATCCACCTAAACACATTTCACTTTTGGGTAGAGCGAGTGAAAAATACCTAATTTCCTACCTCATTGCTTTGGTTTTAATTTGGGAATCAGCATCTAAGTATGGGGTAAAATTTGAACATCATTCCTCAGCTATAGGTATAAAATTGAGCATTTTTTCCAATTACACAGATTTAATAATTCTTCATGAGGATAAACTGGATTCCCCACCCAGGAAAGCTCAGAGCATGGCTGCCATGTTGCGTCTGGACTGTGCAGAAGTCCAACCTGTCAGATGCTGCACACTGCCCAAATCTATCAGAATACTGTCTGATGGCTTCGTGCATTTGTCATGGTAGAGATATTTGAAAACTGTGACTTCAGCATGTTCAAAACCTGTTTGAAGATTCTAGCAAGTTATACTCTCTAAATGAGGCTTGTTGTTTGGGGAAAATCTTTCTTTAGCTGACAAGGTCATGGGCTCAGAAGCAGCAGTCACTGAAAACGCCCCGAGATGGGATTAGATCCATGAATGGGATACGCTGAGCAAAACCAACAGAAAGGGGTGTTCAAGGCTGAGTAGCAAAAATTTTTTTCTTTTTAAAATTTTTATTTATTTTTTACAGAAAGAGAGTGAACAGAGGAAAGAGAGGCAGAGGAAGGGGTAGAGAGAGAATCTCAAGCTGACTCTCTGCTGAGCACAGAGCCTGATGCAGGGAATGATCTCACCACCCTGAGATCAGGACCTGAACTGAAACCAAGAGTCAGACACTTAATTGACTGAGCCACCCAGGTGCCTCTGAATAGAATGTTTTCAGCTAGAGAAGGTCAAGTCCAGCCTTTAACCCAGTTTGACTCGAAGCCACCTTGAGAAAGCTGGATCTGCGGACTGCAGAGGAACAAGCCTGATTTCCACAGGAACAGGCTTAGGCTTATCCCAAGTCTCTGCTCCATCTTCTGTCCTGTTGTCTTCACAGCCTTCTAGCAGGTTTTCCTAAAACTCATATTCTTTTGGAGCTTGCTGTAATTCAGGCTCCTATGGCATTCCCCACTAGATATCACTTCACTTGTGAGTTTCAGGGTTTGATCTTAGAATCTTCAAAATCAGACTCCGCTGCCTGTTTAACCTCATCCTTCTTTGCTCTCTGATACTCATCTTTTACTCCATGTAGTATCGTCCCCTCATATCACCCCTCACAGCCTGTAATCACTTTCCTCTCGGTGTCTTTGTTAATGCCAATTTACCTTGGAAAAAATCTCCTTTCCTCAAACTCACTCAAATATTCAAATGTTGCCAGTTGCATTCATCACAGAGAATTTCTCCTCCAGACGTTTTTCCATGTTAATCTAGTTTTCATTTATTATTTGTACTTTTACTCAATATTATACAACTTTTCCCCCCTCAATTTCCATTTACCTTTTATTTTGCTTTTTTTAAATGACACTGGCTTTTTTTTTTCTTAGTTTTGGTAAAATACACCTAACATATAATTTACCATCTTAGCCATTTTTATATGCAGTCCTGTAGCATCAAGTACATTTTCACTATTGTACAACCATCGCCATTATAATTGCCCGAAAATTTTCATTCTTGAAAAATGGAAACTCTATACGTGTTGTAGAGCGATACTGCATTTTCTCTCCTCCAGCCCCTGCCAGCCGCCATGCTACTTGCTGTTTCTATGACTTTGACAAGTGTAGATACTTTCTGTAAGGGGAATCATATGGCATGTGTTTTTGGTGACCGGCTTATTTCACTTGGCATAATGTTGTCAGGGTTTATTTGTGTTGAAGCAGGTGTCAGAATCTCCTTCCCTTTTAATGATGAATGGCATTCCCCATATCCCATTGGATGTACTTTCCACATCTGGCTTATCCATTCACCTGTTGAGGGACACGTGGGTTCCTTTCACCTCTTGGCTACTGTGAATAATGCTTCCATGGACAAGGGCATACAAATATCTCTTTGAGGCTCTGCTTATGGGTATAGAGCCCGAAGTGGAATTCCTGGATCTTATAGTAGTTACATTTTTAAATTTTTGAGGAACTGCCACACTATTTTCCATAGCAGCTGCCCCATTTTCTATTCCCGCCAACAGTACGTGAATGTTCTAATTTCTCCACATCCTCACCAACACGTATTATTTCCTATTTATTTCCATAGTAGCCCTTTAAATGGGTGTGAGGAGACATGTGGCTTTAATTGGCATTTCCCTGATGATTAATGGTGTTGAGCATCTTTTCCTATGCTTGTTGGGCAGTATCACAGAAATTGTTGAATTGATCCTTCCATGTATTTCTTGTATGTTAGTTCCATGTCCTTCGGTACACTGCAGATATCTACAAGGAACAGCTTCTAATTCAGAATCTCTGATGTATTCTTCAAGTTTTCATAAGCTCTGTGAGGTATTCAGTGGATGTTGGGAATTATGAAAATTATACTGAGTAAAAGAATCTCTGTAGCTATCTATAGACATGGGTTTGGGGCACTTTTTGGTGACTATTATATTATCTCCAACTAGGCTCCTCTGGATCTACTCTGCAAATTTTGTTTTACCTTAAAATGTTCGCACTGCTGAACCTTCAAAGGTCTGTTATGTCCCTTCTCCTTTCTATAATAGCTCCATCTTTAACTACCGTCTGTCCTAAGGATTTCTAAATCTGAGTTCCTGGATGTGTCTCTCTCATGAGACTTCCCAGCAATTCAGATGCCTAAAATGCAGTAGAATTAAGACTGGAAAGTATTTATTCTTTTTTCCCAAAGCTCCTCCTCCTGCCTGTCCAAACTGCACTGAGATTGCTCCAGGCTTTTGACCTTATTTTTGACTCCTTACTCTTCTGTGCTTGCCAGGTAAAATAGCCAGCCGCTCTCATCACCGCTCTTTCCTTGAGGCATTTCTCTATGTCCATGATCCATATCCTAGTGCAGTCCTCCGTAATCTCAGTTCTGTGTGCCTTCAAGAATTTCTAGCTATTTCATCTATTTCTGGTGGTATCTTGCCTTTGATTTGCCCCAAATACTGCTGCAACCAAACCTTTCTTGCTAAGATTTGGCTTTTATCATGTCATTTTCTTGAAGAACAACTTGCAAATGTCTTTTTTTTGTCTATCATATCAAGATAGATTTTTCACATATTTCAAGGGGTGACCTATGGAACGGATATGAGGAATAGTTTCCAGAGTTCTAGAGGGGACCCTTGGATAATGCTGGAGAAATCACAGAGCCCATTTTTGCCTGGTATGTTGAATATATATTTGTGATTATTTGAGGTATTTTTATAAGCAATTGGTTGCAGAAAAGTGATGATTTTCTAACAAAGGGCTAAGTGGTCTTGGAATATATAAACCTCATAAAGAGCTTACTAACTGCATAGAAACGGAATGAGCCCTTTAATATCCCTTCACATCATGAAATCTAGAGTCAAGCAAAGGTACCCTTTATTCTAAACAACTGCTCTCGTATCATATAAGTTCTTGACTTGGTCTGGCTCTAGGAAAGCCACACTCCCTATGCGGTCCTGAGAGTGTTTGCTTTCTCTGGAACTGCTTTATTCCACTTATCCTCATCCTGAATGGGTACCCACCATCTGCATCATTTCAATATTCAGACCTTTCCAATGAGCTTTCATAGAATGGCTTGCAAACACATTTTCACTCTCTTGGAATTCTTTAGCACATATTATCACATCTTTATTTATGTTCTTGGTTAATAATTCCCTAGCTACAACATCCACATATGCCACTTCTCCTTAGCTGTGTTTAATAAGGTCAACAGTGGCGGTCTCTGCAAGCTTTGTGTCTGCCGTGTCACCTATCACAGTGTGACATGTAGTGCTTCAAATGTGCGTATTTCTTGGGTAGACGATGGCAGCAAAATGCATTTTGAAATATTAGTTCTCAATGACATTCATTAGAGGGGAGTCACAGTTTTAAATACGTGAGAATTGCTAATCCATGCATTACTTTAATAGTCAGGGGAAAAGATTTTTTAAAAAATTTTAAAGATTCATTTGTTCATTAAGGAGAGAGAGCATGCATGTGTGTATGAGCGGGGGAGGGGCAGGGGGAGAGTGAGGAGAGAGCAGACTCCCCACTGACCAAGGAGCCCCACAAGGCCTAGATACAGGGCTCAGTCCCATACCCCTGAGATCGTGATTTGAGCCCAGATCAAAATTGAATGCTCAACCAACTGAGCCACTCTTTTTAAAGATTTTATTTATTTATTTGAGAGAGAGAGAGAGATTGAGCATGAGAGGAGAGAGGTCAGAGGGAGAAGCAGACTCCCTGCTGAGCAGGGAGCCCGATGTGAGCTTGATCCCAGGACTCCAGGATCATGACCCAAGCCGAAGGCAGTCGCCCAACCAACTGAGCCACCCAGGAGCCCCGGGAACATATTTTTAAACAGTGAATTAACCAATGAAAATTAAAATATCAGAATTTAATGAACACTGTTCATTGTGCTTGTCCTGCCCATCTGATGGGGACAGTATAGATACATAATAATTAATCTAGTATACCATGGTAAGAATAACACTGGCAAATAAGCACTGAATGATGGAGGCACTGAGAAGGTAGCGAGTCATTCTGTCTGTCCAAGTAGAGCACGCGTTCATGAGAAGTGATACTGAACCATTAGTGGGTGTCTCCAGGTGGAGGAAGGAGGAAGTGATTCCAGAAAAAGGGGAAAAAAGAACAAGGTTTTATGTGTGCATGTCAGATGAGGAGAAGTGACTTGAAAAGTAGGGGTTATATTATAACTTGCTCAGAATAAAATTTTTGGGAGGTTTGGAGTATTCATTGAAAAAAAAAAGAAGTAAAGAAAGATTTTTAAAGTAAATAAGCAGCACAATCCTATTTACTCAGAATAATGTTGAAGGAGAAAATGGTTTGAATCCTGTTTTATTGGTCATTTAAAAATGTAACACACACACACACGCACACACAAAGTAGATTTTGGACTCTCTGGTTTTCAGACTTAGTGTCATCAGATTTCTGATGATTTACATTAACAGAATAAAAACGAGAACGTTAACAAAGTCTTTAGAAAAGTAACTCATATATGAACACAACTGAGCTTTAAAGAAACTTTGACCTTCTTTTGCGTTTGTGAGAAATTTGTTGTCCGTCATGGCTTGCTGTGCGAGTATCATTAGTATAGAATAGAAGAAATATCTCCAACCATCACCGGGAAGTGTGTTCGTTTTGAACATCATATCTTAGTACTCAGAAAGTAAACCCATTTATTCTGAATCCTCTGCTTTCCAAGAACAGTGTACATTTCATTCAAAGAACCTGTTGAAACAGCACAACACCTTAATAATGTTTTTCAATAAATATGTTTGTTTCTATTTAATGGAGTTAAAAGATTATAATACTAATTAATCAAAAGAAACAGCCAGAGACAAACCTTAGTAATTCTGACTAAGAGACATCACTTTGTTCTGCAATTTTCTACACAGTGGCCCCTTAAGTACTCACTCTGTGTCTATTCTTGTCTTCCACAAAGACACTCTGAATACATTGGACAAGATAAGTTTGTTAAATGGAAATTGATCAGTCGCTATCTTGATTAAAAGGCTCCTGTGTCCCCTGTTGTGCTCCCCAGTGGGATCCCCGTCTTCTGTGGTGGCCCAATGAGAGTTTGCATGCTGTGGTTTCTGTGTGTTTCCTCAGATTCATTTCTTACCCTCTTCCCAAACCTCACTAAGCTTCGGCTACATGGGACTTTCAGTTTTCCCACACTTGCCTTCCCCACACGCCTACTCTGAACATTTTCCTAGTTTCCCCCTCTTTTTGACAGACACTCACAGTATTCATTTACCACCTTATGCACCCCCAGATTTCAGCTCGAGAACCCAGTGAGCATGTCCTCTGCGCTCTTGCCCCACTCATACCTCACGCGCCATCCTGGAGTCTCCTCCGCTCCCTTGCTGAGCGTGAATTACAGCTGTGTGTTCACACAGGGAATGTCTATACAAGTTTGCATGTAAACATGTGTGTTCCCCAGGAGAATGAGGGCAGGAGGCATCCCCAGCTTTTCCCACACAGCACCTGGGGTGCTCACCAAGTATCTGGGCAGTGAATTAATTTCCTGAAAAAACATGAGAAAATGTTCATATCTATTATTGGAAGAAAATATGTCACTTGAGTACGAGAGTCAGGCATGGTATATTGTAGGATTTATGATAATTATAGGACAATTGTGTTGGGAAACATTTGGAGTTTTTTGAAATTTCTAATGTATTAGAATACATTAGTTAATGTATTAACTTATACCGTTTTGTGATTAACCTGAAATTCTTTGTTGCCACTAAAAGTGGGAGAAGTTTAAGCATTTGAAAATTCATGCTTTTTGATCTGTTATTCTCAGTTTTTTAGAGAGCGTGAGAGAGAGAGAGAGAGCGAGAGCGAGACCAGGAAACCACAAGTGGGGAGTACGCAGGCTCCATTCCCAGGGCAGAACCCCAGGGTGCCCAGTCTGCCACCCTGAGATCATGACTTGAGCCCAAATAAAGAGTCGATGCTTAATTGACTGAGCCACATGGGTGCCCCAATTCTAAGTTTTGTTTTTTTTAAACAGAGATTACTTTGGGGAGGATGACTCACAAATGCCAAGCACAATAAATGAAAATGGAATTTAGAGAAGTCAAGAGCTGATATTAGAGAGAGAAGCTGGGTAAAGTGGCAGCTGCAGTATTACTGTTTTCTTCCTACTGTCGGTGTGGATTTGCCCCGTTATTCACATTCTTATATTTTGTAACGTGTGTGTGTGTGTGTGTGTGTGTGTGCAGGCTACGTGAACACACGGCCTCCAGGGTCACACCACACTTATCTTACTCTACCCGGGCAAAAAAAATGTCAAGACATCACTCATACACCAAAAGAAAGCCCTGTTCTATTTTAAATGGGACAAAATAATTCATGTGCTTTTATTTTATGTTTCCTTCAGATGCTCTGACACTGCTGAGGTGTTTAGAGCACTTTCCTCCTCTTTGTTCTTTATCATGCTGACAGAGGAGGGATTTGGTGCAGTAGGTTACGAACCATCATTTTGGTCACATCGTGTGCTTTGTAAATCTCTTTTTCATCCAACACATCAGTTCCTGTCTTTCCTCAGTGTTACTCATCATAGGAAAAAAGAAAACTTGACTCTGAACCTTCCAGCCTGCAGAAGTGCCTGTTAAGAACTCACTGCATCAGAACCGATCCGTGTTCTTTCGGTGATTACAGAAACAGAGTAAGGTCATGGGCACATCTAATAGGGAAGAAAGCACGAGACTATCTGCTTTTACCTTCTGTTTTAAACAGATCTTTTGTTGTTGTTGTTGTTAATAAAACACAGGAGAACCATAATTGAGGCACAAATAGCAGCAAAAAAATTTGTATTGAATCTTTATGTGATTTTGTGATTTAGCTCGCGACTATTTTAACCTAATTTCTTTTAGTGCACTTTCGGAGGCCATACACAGAGGGGATCATAACACGATTTTTATCTAGTTCTGTCTCCTCACATTGATGTCTACAGAATCCCAGGGAAAGCTTTAATAGTTACAGGTGATGTTTAGTAATGTCAGTGACCTACACTTGGATTAAGATCCATCTATGTGGCAAGTGGGTAAAGTGTTGGTGTGTATTAATGAGGTGTTCCGTAGTTGGTTCTACTGAAAGTGTTTAAGATACTCTGCCTTCAAACATTTATTTGGGAAGTTACAGTCTATAAACAAGAAGCATAACTGAGAAAGGTGAATAAAACTTAAACTGTCATGGGCATGTACTCTGGACCAAATTCCTTTTCCTTTGTATTTTTTATTTTATTTTTTTCTATTTAGCTAGTTACGTGTTTCTTCAGTTTATAAAGATGGTATTTCTGCCTACTCTTAAAACCTTGAACAGGCTGATTTATTATTTCAATGTTCCTCTGTCCATATTCATCATCCCATGTGCACATTTTGGAAATTAAAATCCCGAAGGTAAACCATGTTCTCTGATGATCTGGTACGTGCGGGTGTACTTTAGCCAGGCTTTATCATAGGGGGATGCAACAGATCCCGCCTTCCAACGTTGCATGATTTTTCAGGACGCTGACGCAGCAAGGACGGTTATCTGGAAGAGGACAAGAACCATTTCCATGACTCTAATCACCTGTGCTGCCTGCCCATGATTATTTCAGTTTCCTGTTGCCGTTTCTTTGCGGAAGTCCTCACTCCCCAATGTACTGCACTTCGGGTTCTTATTATTCTTGCCTGTTTTGCTGATTTTTCTGTGAAACTACTGAAAAGGTAGTATAATACTCACTGTCCTAGGAGACAGCGTAACATCCAGGAGCCTCCTATGGGAAACGGAAGGCGGTGGAAGGCGGTACTTCCCACTAGACGACATTTGAGTCTGAATTCGGTAAACACCAAACCAAGCATGCTCACGGTGCCATCCCGATTCTCCTGTTCTTCTTTATTTCTAACCACAGAAACACATAAGTTTTATTCTTTCCCATCAAATTACCTTGGGTTTATTTCTCGGTATTACGTTACCAAGACATGAAAACGTGCGGAGCTTACTTCTTTCAGTGCGATGGCGATACCACCCAGAGAGCTTGAATCCCCAGGGCTTGTGCTTGAGGAACAGGGTCAGTGAGAAGAGCTTTCTCAGGAGAAGGCTTATTGCTGGAAACATTGAAATCGGGAGAGAGTTTGTACCTCTGTGTGCTCGCGTTCCTGCATTCACCCAACCCTCTTGTATTTGGCTGCCGATTTGGCTTGGCTTGGTGGACTCAGGCTTCGTAGGCATAGTTTCTGTGTCTGGTAGTTCAGAGTCTCCACCAAGGCATCTGAGTGGGCCAGGAGTGACAACACAGAGTGGTGGGGGCTAGAGCTTCATGCTCGGGGGCAGGTGCAAACAGAGCGTGTCTCCAACTGCAGAGTTTCTCGAAACTTCCCCAGCAATGTTCTGCCTGAGCTCAGTCATGGAAAATGATCATGACGTGACGAAAGCCAAATAAGAAGAAAAGTGGGGGCAAGAATCGCTCTAGGTCCACGAAACACATATGGGAAGGCAGAGGTGTGAGGGAGTGTGGTGTACTCAGGGAATTTAAAATCCTTCTATGTGACTCTTACATATAGTGTCTGCGGGGAACTGTAAGACATGAACTTGGGTGTGAAGGCAGGAGCGTGGTCATAAAGGCATGTCAGGGTATGAGGGCTGAATAGGGTAACTGCTGCATGTGGGTGTTGAGAACCCTAAGTTCTAGAGGGATGGATGATGGATGGGTAGATAACTAGATGATGGATGATATAGACACATAGGTCTAAAGACAGACAGTGGATCATTGGGTGGTAGATAGATAGATGATAGATGGGTAGATGATAAGAAGATAGATGGATAGATAGATGTTGGATAGGAAGATAGATGGATAGATAGGTGATAGGTAGATAAAAGAAGATTAATAGATATGTGATAGATGATAAATAAGTTATAGACGATGGTTAGATGGTAGATAGGTAGATGGAGATAAATGGATGATAGATACATAGATACATGGATAGAGTCCTAAAGAGAGACACAGAAAACAATGGTAGCTAGCTAGAGAGAAATGATACGGAGGTGATGGAGAGACAGGTGGAGAGATGGACAGATGGAAGCATACACTCTGCATGTAGACTGGGTCCCTTGGTGTCCTGCTGGCCTCCCCACCTTGTTGCTACAGTGATTCCAGTCAGCCCAAAGCGCCCCCCCCGCCCAGCTCTCCCAGGGCTCTGTCTGATTTACTTGTTTTCACTTTGGAATGTTTATGTGAATGTAGGCTGGGGTTTTTCAAAAACACAGTAAAAGCATGGAATAGCTTCCTGGATTATTACTTTTACTTGATGGCACCATAAAAATAATATTTCAGGGCGCCTGGGTGGCTCAGTGGGATAAGCCTCTGCCTTCGGCTCAGGTCATGATCTCAGGGTCCTGGGATCAAATCCCGAATTGGGCTCTCTGCTCAGCAAGGAGTCTGCTTCCCTCTCTCTCTCTGCCTGCCTCTCTGTCTACTGTAATCTCTCTCTGTCAAATAAATTAATAAAATCTTAAAAAAAAGTGTGAATTCCAAAAAAAAAAAAAATATTTCCCATGAAGACAAATAATTGTAAAATTAAAACGTAGGGTTGAAAAACAACGTTGCTAGTGATGCAGGCCACTGTGTGTCGGGCTGTTCAAAACCATC
This sequence comes from Mellivora capensis, assembly GCA_004024625.1. NCBI lineage: Eukaryota > Metazoa > Chordata > Mammalia > Carnivora > Mustelidae > Mellivora > Mellivora capensis. The sequence continues at coordinate 128,674 of PISX010002369.1, read as the reverse complement.
CGTCAGGGAGCATGTGCCCTGCTCTACTGTGGGGAATATTTGGATGAAAACGTGGGCGAAGCACTGATTGTGGGCACAAGGCAGCCTCTTCCGTTTCTCACCACTGTGGCTCCTCAGCAGCTGACTTCTGTTCCGTGGTTCCTGCCTTGTCCCTGGCGCGGCTGCTCTCAGGGCTGCTCTGTCGGAGACTGACCCTTCCCCTCACCGTACATCTACTCACTTATTCACTTCAGAAATGACAATCGCAGAAACATCAATGACTCTTGATGTGGTGGTTGCCGTGTGGGAGCAGAGATGAACTTGGCACGTTTCTGGCCATGATGAAGTTGAAACAGCCAACAAATGAAACCCGTCATGGAAATAATGCTCCTCTGTCCCTTTTTCCTTTTTTATAATTTTTTGGGGGTAAAATTTGTGTATATTCCAGGTGTACCACATGATGATTTCGTATACACAAGCATAGGAAAATGACCACAGGCACACTGATTAGCATCTTATCTTCATATAGCTGCTCTTTTTCACGGGAAGACGGCACCTGAAATCTGTACTTTTAACAGATTTCAAGTGTTCAGTATTGTGTTATTAACTATAGTCGTACACCTTCCATTAGATCTCAAGGCGTATCGTACACCACCATATCTTTTGGAACGTTTATGTCTATGTTTATGTAGAATACTTTATCAAATACTGTACATTTGTACCAGGCAGTTTTTACTTGGCATAAATGTGTGGCCCTTCTGTGCAGGTGCCGTTAGGAGCCAGAGGGGAGGGACATCTGTAAGGAGCTGTGAGTTACTACATGTTTCCATCACTGTCCATCCATCCACTCATGTGCCAACATACCCCGGGGGCATCTGATGGATCCGGCATCTGGCGAGGTGCCGTGGAAATCCTCTGCCCGCTGCAAATCCTCCTGTATTATTTGTATCAAAGTGCAATTTTTGAAAAGTATTTTTTCTTTCTCTCTGGAAGTCACAGAGCAACTGCTGGCATTTACTCACCTTCTGCACTAACAGCTCTCTCCTTGTTGGCTTCGAAATTAATTTTCTTTATCTTGACACAAAGACCCAAAATATGACTTTTTTCCCCATAGGAACAGACGGTGAGGAGGCAGCAGAAGTTGCAATTTACCAAAAAGGGGGATACTATATTTAAACAGCATATTAATACATGATTATACAGCTGGACAGATTGTGTTCCTCCAACAGAATGTTGCTGTTGCTTTTCTGAAACTCACCAGTGCTGTCATAACACTTAGTGGGGAAGCATGGCTCCGGGGAAGGAAGGAAGGAATGAAGGAAGGAAGGAAGGAGAGAAAGATGGAAACAAAGAAAGAAAAATCTACCCTGGATGGAGAGAAATCAAGGCGAGGATTAAAGAGATTAAATAATTCATGCTGCCAAAGAAAGCACTGTTCTTTGATTCCTTAGAGCGACAAAGAAAAAAAGCTCTTTTAACTCATCAGCAAAGGAAAATATTTATAGCATTTTTAAAATTCTGTCTTGATACTCAGCATTTTGCCTCAGTACCTATCATATGCCTATAATGATGTGCTTCAGTACAAGACAGCAGGTTTGAGCCATCTCAAAAATGAGTATGTTCAGGGAGGGGTGGGACAGACAGTGACCTGTAGTTAAAGATTTGAACTATTGACCAGGGAGGGAGGATTAAGAAGCCTTATTAAGTATATAAAGATTTACATTTACATCCATTTAAACTTAGGTGTTATTTTAAGGACAATTCCTAAACCTGCTTTTGTCTGTGTAGCCCTTGGGGCACTGGGGCATTTGCCATCTGAGAATCACTCCTGTGACCCTACCAACTCCCTCTAAAAACACACAGGGACATACCAGCCCGCAGACTACTGCTTCCATTTGCCCAAATGCTGGACTGTCAGGTTTCTGAGACAAGACCATATGTGACAAACTGAGGGTTTTATTTTCAATTAGCTTCCAGCTAAATGCTTTCATTTATATTTTATTCTAATTGAACTAGGCTTAATGAGGTAGTAGATTATTTCTATTCAAGACAAACTGCCAGAGATTTTGGAAGACTTTGTATCTTTAGCTCACAGAAGGAAGAGACTCATATGCGGATATTCTAGTTGCTGAAATCAGACATTGGATGTTTTATTTTTTTCTTCTAGAAATATGTCAAGTGTGTAGTTGCTTGATACCAAATGTTACTTTTTAAAATAATTTTATGTAAAAGTCACTTTCCTAACAGGAGACAAGTTATATTTAAAAGACTTCCCAAAATGAAATGAAGGGAAGAAATTCGAAGTTTACATTTTTAATTATAGCAGAGCTCTCTCTATTGATTTAATGGATCTATCTAGATGCCACTGAAATGTGATTGAAAGTTCAAAATTTTCAAGTAAAAATTGCTTTAGTAAATGCAATTAAGTTGATGTTTAATATGTAAAATACCCAGTATTAGCAACATGCATATTATTTATTAATACCTGCACTAAATAATCCCCCAAATTAGTCGTAGTTTTAGTTTTCACTCTGGACATGAACGACTAATGAACACAGTACAAGGATGTGTTAAATGATCACCCCAAGGGCCTAAAGAATGTCTGTAAAACACACATATCCCCAGAACAACCAGGACACTCAGGACTCCTGAAAATTTCCGGAAAATGTACCGCAATTTAAAATGTTTAAGCAGCTCAATATTTACAAATGGCTTTCCGAGTTTCCTTATGCCTTTGCAGGGGGTCCAGACTCCACAGACAACTTAGACAAGGAGAGTAGACAGGGAATAACTCAAAAAATAACACTTGGTTCGCTTTACTTTGTGTTGTCTCAAACAAAATATGCAAGTAATTCCTTTTTCAGAGGAGATAGATTATAGATATTTTATGAGTGCATGATAAAGCTAGTTTATGGGATGGCAACAGATGATCCAGACCTTTCCAGGGAAATCAGCTAGAGGCTGGGTTCTTGGCTGTGGCAGCTCCCTCGATGTGAAGACTCAGCATTGCCCATGATTTGTAAGGTGCATGTTTCAGGGATCCTGGAACAGAACGAGAACGGGCTGAGAGTGCTGGACACCACAAACCAGATGCCTCTCTGCAGCACTGACTACTGGTCCCAGGCATTGGATGGGCTAAAATGAGTTATGCTTAACCATTCCTACCATCAAGGGGATGCGCAAGTTTCCTCCTCCTAGGCATCAAAGGGAGGGAGGAATCACCCATCTGTGACCCATAGTAATGTCTATGTTCAAAACTGTAGGAAAAACCAACATTCCAATGGAAAGAAGTAGCCTGTGCTTTAATCTATCAGGTCTGCCCCAAATTATTTCATGCAAGACATAAAGTAAGCTAAAAATAATAAAATCAAGTATATAGGCCAATGGAAAATGAAGACGTTTGTATAGTTGCCTGAGTCCCAAGTCAATTTCTTTGGACCTCTTTAGTGGCCGATTTCCTTTTCTCATGTCTCCTATTGATAACAAACTTGTTATATTAATGTGTTTTTATTTTTAACTTAAAGTTCATAGAGTTTTATTCATTTATTATGTCTGTACATTTGGGATTCTGAATGATGCTATGCCCTGTGCTAGATAGTGGGCTACATGAAAGAACCAGATCCAGAATCAGGAAATTCTAGGAAAATATAACTAAGGTTAAGATGCAGCCTGGCTGAGAGATGGTAGCAAGGCAGAGAAATGAACATTTTGCAGGTGGAATGTCCCCTCTTCCCATATATGTATACACTCTCTAGAACCTGGCAATCTTCCTGTATCCAAAATTAACAATTAGCTAGAATTATTCACAATATAAGTGACCTAAAAATTGATACCTGGGGTAGGAAACATTAATATTTTTGGACTTGGCAGGAACTAGTCTTTGGAGAGACAGGTGATAAATGTAATTGTATTCTTATCCTTGCCAATCATAGCAGGGGCCCATAAACTAGATAGAAAATATGCTGGAGTGAGGGATTGGCTTACTCAGCTCTAAACCCGCTTCAGTTGCTAACAACTTCCAGCACAGCTGTGCTGAGTAAACTAATAATTAGCAGAATGTCAAATTTCTCTTTCAGAGCTTATTTCTCAAAGTCATATCATATGTAATATGTGTGTATGTATCAGTTATACATGATGCTTTTTGCATAAGATTAATTTTAATATGCATATGATTAATTAGCCCAAGAGTTCTCCTGTGTGACGGGACATGGTTGCTTACTGGAATGTGGGAGCATTCTGCACGTTTCTGCATTTTCTGTGACGGGAGTCCAGAACCTGAAGGACAACCAGAGTGCATATAAGGTCATAGAAAGGTATGGTGGAGACATCTCCTCTCAGTTCCCCGGTGCCATCTCTCTGCCCCTGTGTTCTTGGGTTCCTTCTTCATTCTGCTCCTTAGCTTTTCACATTAACAAAATGTTCATTGACTGCCCCGGTCACAGCAAGCTATTCCTGTAGTTAGGAGATATATTAGCTTGTGAAATAAGACCTTCCTTTTAGTAGCTAGGGACTGTACGATCGCCCTGTCACAGAGTGGCTGTGCTTACCATGACGACTGGCAATGGCCATCTTCTCGGCGCTTTGTGAATGTGGTTGTGGACGTGGCTGGCACCTACCACTGTGTCCTTGGCTTCCTCATGGTGACTTCATTTGTGAAGTCAGATCTTCAGAGGAAGAATACAACAGACACTGAGATTTTGTGGGAGAGATGAAGGATGAGGTGTTGATGAAGTGAACCAGTGGAAAGATGCGACAAGGGAGTCAGTCATTCGTAGACAAATGGGTGGAACACACATGGAGATGAGCTTCTCCCTCATCCACACTGAGGTGAGCACGAGCCAGAACTTCTGAAATGCCAAGACAGGTTCTTCCTATAACATCTAAAATACCTTATTTTGTGAACCTGTGCGTAGTTTAGAAATATCTTGGTGAATAAAACTCTAATTAGAAACGCTTGTTTCTTCCGGAGCTGTTACTTCACAGAAGTCCTTCAGACACTGTGACTGTCTGCTGGGACGCCATGACAAAGCACCACAGGCTGGGTCCCACAGCACACGTTTGTCTCTCAGTGTTCTGGAGGCTGGGAGTCTGGGATCAAGGTGTTTGACAGGGCTGCTTTCTCCCGAGGCCCGTCTCTTGGCTTGCAGATAGCTGTCTTCCCGCCGTGTTGCCACATTGTCTTTTCTCTCTGTTTATGTCTCCCTAGGGCCCCTTACACTCCTTAGAAGGAATCCTTTTGGATTCTGGTCCTCACCCTAATGATTTCAATTGAACTCCATCCCCTCCTATCCTTATGTTCACAATGGTCATGTTCCTAGGTTCTGGGGATTAGCAATAATGGGCACTTGTCCTTACTCTGTGCCCTTACTCTGTGCCAGGCACTTTTGAGGGTTTTCGTGGAGTCTCATCTACTGATGACACAAACCTAGAAAATAGGTAGTATAATTGTCATTTCCAGACAGGAACCTGAAGTTCAGAAGGACTAGGAACTTGCTCAAGCCCATGAATCCATCTAAAAATAAGTATTTTGTTGAGAGAGATTTAACACAAGCCTTCTGTAAGTTTAAGGTGCACCATGTGTTGATTTCATACATGTATATATATCGTTCCAGGATTACATTTGTAGTGTTAATTAGCACCTCCATATTGGGACATAATTATTTCTTCTTTGTGGCAAGAACATTTAAGATCTACTCTCTCCCAACAACTTTCAAGTTGATGGTACAGTACCGTTGACCCAAGTCACAATGTTGTGCATTAGATTCCCAGAACAAATTCGTCTCATAATTGCACGTTTGTGCTCTTTGACCAACATCTCCCCAGCTTACCCCCTGCCCCATAACCATCATTCTGTTTCTACGTTTGGCTTTTTTAGATTCTGCATACAAGTGAGATCATGCAGTGTTTGTCTTTCTCCATCTGACCTATCTCACTTAGCAAAAGGCCCTGAAATACTTGTGAACCCCGACTGTGCACCCGGAATTATTCTACAAGTCTGTGGACATATCACTAATAGGACAGGTCACACACTGCCCCTCGAGGTATCAGAGTAGGTAGGAAATAACCAAATACTTCCATATTGGATGGTGAGAAGGACCCTGCACAGAAAGCTGATCGTGTGTTTATAGGTGGTCAGGGAAGAGAGTTGTGATAAGGTGGTGTTTGAGCTGAAGCCTGAGGGGAAGCAGGGGGCATGCCCTATGCTGGCTGGCATCTTGAGGAAGATCATTCCAGGCAGGGCACGGGCGAGTGTAAGTCCTGAGCGGGAACGTGCTCAGCAGTCTTGAGAAAGAGCCCAGAAACCAGGGTTGCAAAGGAGAGTGAGTTAATGAACGAGCCCAGAAGAGAGGCCAAGAGACATGCTGGGAGCCGGTGTTAGGGAGTGGGGTGCATTGGGGGAAGGATTTTTACTTTTACCATAGTGACTTGGGAAGAGATGGGGGGATTTTGAGTAGATCTGTGTTTGAAAGGATCCCTAGAGACTTTGGGTGCAGAAGGCTTGGAAAACTGTTTTAATTCCAGTGGAGAGAGAGCGCCCGTTTGACGAGGTTGGGCTCTTTGGTGAATCTCCGTCAGATTCTGGATGTGTATATGGAAGAGAGAGTTTCCAGGATGTGTGGGTGAGTCTGAATAAGAGAGGAATCATGTTTGGACCCAGCGTTTCCGGTCTAAGCCAGTAGACATGTGCATTTGAGTAGTCATGCTAATTTTACCTCCCAGATCTGTCACATCTGACACTGGCTCTGGTCAGGTGATCTAAAGCATGGCTGTGACCTGTGGCAACCACCGGCTCCCATCCACTCACTCTCTGGAAAGGGACTGGAAGCAAAGCAGACATGGGAGCCAGTACACTCTCTCTTGAGCCTCACAAGTAATTTCCTCCCTCCAGGTCACTCATAATCACTGAGGCTGTCCGACAAGGATTCAAATTCAGATTACATTAAATGATGCTTTTGAAGTAAATAATACAGTGCTGGGGAAAATACTAGTTGATCAGTAGATATTTTCCAGATAAATGTTCTTGTTAAGACTGAAGCTAGACTTGGATTGGACTGCAGGGTGTACGGACTCCTGCCCAGGGGTGCAGTGGAGTGGGAGGGTCTTGGTGCTGCCAGTTAAGACCCAGGACGTATGCCCTGGATATAGATCTTACACACTTACCGGTCCATCACGCCCTCTGCCCTTTCATTCAAAGGCATCAGAAATCCTGCCTTTTAGAGACAAGACATCTACTTTGTATCTTCTAAGGAGGAAAAAACTTGTTCTGTAACCAAATGTTTCTTTTTGTTTTTCAACTTAGAGCCAAGTGACTATATTAAAGGATCCCTAAAAACAAAGTTGCTATACTAAAAAACTGGAAACACCTTAAAGACCGCTGATAGTAAACTATTTAAATAAATTTGGGAACATATATACAGAGGAACACCATCCAGGCATTCAAAATCATGGTGTCGTAAGTGCGGATGAAGACAGGAAGCAGTATGGGAATGTTAACAGCTGTAATAAAGAAGCAAGTTGCTGTATAGATTGTAAAGTCCTCTAAACAGTGTTAACTCTGTGTCAACCAGGACAAAAGAAAATAAAAACAGAAATAGAAAAATGTCCGGCACAGCTGTTTGGTGCAGAGACTAAAGGGCACTGCACTTGATTTTAATTCTATATTATCTTTATTGTTTGCCTTTGGTTTTCCCCCTGAGCTTAGACCACTTTTTTACCTAAATAAAAGGATTTCTTTTTTTTTTTTTTTAAGATTTTTATTTATTTATTTGACAGACAAAGATCACAAGTAGGCAGAGAGGCAGGCAGAGAGAGAGGAGGAAGCAGGCTCCCTGCTGAGCAGAGAGCCCGATGCGGGACTCGATCCCAGGACCCTGAGATCATGACCTATGCTGTAGGCAGCGGCTTAACCCACTGAGCCACCCAGGCGCCCAAAATAAAAGGATTTCTTAAAAACACAAAGGATAACACAAGTTTGTATATTCACATTGAAAAATAACATCCAGTTTTGAGACCTCAGGTTTTTTTGGGGAGTAGTTACTGGTGTTAGTTCGAGAAAATTATGGCTAAATGTGTAGCTTTCACAAATAGAGAAAACATGGGAAACGGTAAAGGGCTTGTGGCAGAGGCACAGGATAGGACATTATACAAGATGATAGATGTTTTATTACTTCCTTTAGTCGGAACCATAAAAATATCCGTGTTTATATCTGATACGTCCATTTATTCATTTTTTCCACAAGAAAAAGTAAATATAATCATGGCTTCCTCCCTTACCCTGCAATTTGAATATTTCAGACTGGGTAGGTTTGGCTTGTCTGCTGGATTCACGAAATAGCAGCCTCATGAATACCACCATTGGTTAATAAAACACGAGGTTTCAAAAACTCCGAAGCACATGTCCATCTAAAAATATTTCTTTGTTTGTTTATTCATTTAGCTTGGTTTTGTGAGCTATCCCTTTTGCACTTGTTTGTTATAAATAAATTGCTGAAAATGTAATAGGAACACAAAACATAAACCTCTGGCTGAGGATGCATTCAATGAACAGGGAAATAAAAGAGAGAGATATTTTGTATCTCTGGAAAAAAATAGATCAGTCATACATAATAAATGTCAGAAAGAATACACATGTCCAATGGGAAGAACACAAGACTAGAAATCATTGAGTTTTGTGACTTCTGTGGTTGATTTAGAAATCACTACAAGTGAATTCTATAATAAATAAATATTCTAAGTGCATACCACCAAGTGCCTTTTATTTATTTGGATGTTAAATAAAAATCAGAATTTAAACAGGAAATCAGAAATCAGAATTTAAAAAGAAATCACAAGACAAGAAACCAGTTAAGACCAAGTCAGTGACCATCTGCTTGTATCTAGAAATTCACCTGCAGGTTAAACCATTTCAACCCATTCCTCTAACAAAAAGTGGTCTGGATCGTTAACCAGAATGGACCGTGCATTACTGTTTGATATTACTGTGTTGGGACCGCCCTGCTGGTGTCCACCATTCAGGGGTTTGAGCCATCAGAAAGACCCAGGATGCTAGCCTGATGTGTCTTCTTAGGCTCCGAATTCAAGGTCTTGTGGTTTTGACCTGTGAGAGAGTTCAGATTTTGACCTATGATAATAACTTGAAATACTTTATGTAGTGATTTATGTCATTCATTCATTCCACAAATATTTATTGAATGTATTTGTGGCATGTAGATGCTATGGTGGATACAAAGATTATTAGATTTCACAATACAGAAAAGGAGATGGCATTTGGAGAGAGATTTGGCTTCCTGTCCCAGCTTTGTCTTTGACTAGTTGGAAAAGCTGGAAAAATCATTTTGTACATGAACCCTAATGTGTAAAATGAATATGATATCAAGAAGCTTGAGTGATTCTTAAATGAGATATTATTTATGGAAGTTCTTTGTAAGTTTTTCCAGGATTATTGTTTATTGTTAATAAAACCATTTTGCTAATTCTCAGTACAATAAAAATAGAAAACGTTAGAATTCTTAAGAGCAAGGCTCATTTTACATGAATATTCTTAAGTTATTTTGGCGAAAATTTTCTTAAAAACATCATATGAAACTGTCTGCCACAGTCTTAGCGTGGTCACAGTCTTACCAGGGTCATGTAAATACGACTGACAATCAGAACTCAATCAATCCTACAGTTGTTTGGAACCAGGATGGTCATTTTCCCTGTCTAGTGTAGAAAGTGACCATGGAGTTTTGTTTGCGTGTCTGGATGCTTTATTGCTTTATCAGAATCATGAGGGAAGGGGCATGAAGTGTTCATCATTTTCCCCGTACGGGTTGGGGTTTCCTGTGAGCTGAGAGCTAACAGAGAACTGTAATGAATTCTACTCTAATTCCAACACTTTGCACAACAATGAAAAGATGACTCAGATTCCAAAGTTGAGGATGACTTGTTAACCCACTTCCTTTCCCTATAAAAACCATATTAAAGAAACCTATTCAAGGAAATAAAGTTGGTGTAGGGCATACAGCATATGGACCAGTTGCCTTTACTCCATCTCATTCGATAATTACAAAAAACCTAATGTTATAGTTATCAGCTTTGCTTCCAAAATACGAATATAGAATGGCTTTGTGAAGGTGTGTTGCAAGTTCCTGGAATCTTGACTGCAAAGCACGGATAATCTCCCTGAGCTCCATCCCTGGATTAGTGAAAGACAGTGGATCGGGATAGAAATTATATATATATATACACACACACACACACACACACACACATATATACGTATATGTATATATATATATTATAGAGAAGATTGAGAGTACCAGGTTCTACTTGATAGGAGGTCATAACTGGGAACTCCATTCTTATATTTCTAATTTCTCAAGTTAATGGCACTTCCAGACAGAGTAGCCCATCCTCCTAGGCAATGCAAAACCACCAACTCACATTGTCTTTGGTGATGAGGCAGGAGCAAGTCAAGTATGAAGGGGCAGAATGAAAAAGAAGCTATTTAACAAATGAACCACTGCGTCTATTGTTACATAACTATTGAAAGAGAAACCTTTAGTGGTCATGCAAAGTTTAAAAAAATCATTGTATTATGTATTATAATTACTTATTCTAATTTCATGCTATCATAACTGAAATTCCCTTATTAGGAATCCCATTTAAGGTAGTTTTCTCAAGTTTAAAAGTCTTACTGTGATGCTTAAATAGCACCTCCCCATTTAGTGAAGGTAAATGCTGAGGACTTTGTTACTGTATGCATGAGTGTATTTCTATTTTGGAAGATCTCAGTGTGAACATATACCAGTACTCGGAATTACAGGAAGCTGGAGGAAAATGATTCCCTTTTGGAACTTGGACAAGGCTTCAGTGAGGACTCCAGCTGTAGGAAAGGCTTGATAAAGGAACTATTAGAGTCTACAGTTGCTGCCCTATTTAGGGGAAAATACTTCTTAGGGTACTTTGGGGTCCTTCAGTGGCCCCTTGTAGGACTCTATAATCCTGTAGGACATGAGAACACAGAACACACATAAGGTGTCATGGGAGGACCTAGTTTGAATGTCCATAGCTGCCACAGGAGAGTTTTCCAGATTATGCCATTTTACATGTTGTCAATGTGTAATGTTCCTTATATATGCGTATCTTCTCTTCAGAAGTCCATGCATTACTTTTTCAGAAAATAAACACAGCAGGTGCACCTAAATACTGAGACTGCAAATGGCTTGGCCAGTGACTTGCATCAAGTCAAATTTTAAGACCAGAAGAAGATCTATGTTATAATATCAAACTATTAAATGTTCTTATTGCCGAATGTCTCTATGACCTTTAATTTCTAAATTTGCTCCTATAAAACATCATTTTGCAAACTATTTTGGTCAGTGTAATTACAGACAATTAGAAGCCTGGGGTGCGATGGGAAGGGGCAGGGATAAGTGACGCAAGAAGGCTGAATAAGGGATGTGTTCCTGCATGCACATACTCTGCTGTTAGAGCTGGGGATATAGTAACACACACACACACACACACACACACACACACACACGCAGCCTCTGGCCTTCTAGAATACGCTTTCTAGTGGGAGGTACATAAATGCCAATGGGCAATTACGGTGCAGTGATTTTCGGGATTATGGTTGAGAAAGCCGGGTGTTTGGGGTCTACATTAGAAGGGCAATTTATTCATGCTGGGGATTCTCAGAAGCCTTTAAATAAGAAGGAGCCTGTAAGATTGGATCCGAGGCAGAGCTGGCTACGTGAGAGAAGGGCATACAATTATTCCAGACACGTGTAAAATTATGTCCAAAACACCAGAGGTTTGCTTCTTGCGTGAAATGTTCCATTTCGGCTGAGTGCAGTCCTTCCTGGGCATTCTTTCAGTTTCGGGGAAGATCCCCCAGCCTGTACAAAGCCCGATTTCCCATGATCCATGAAACCAAAATGTAAGAATCAATGGCTGGTGGAAAAGAGCAAATAATTAAAACAGCAGTGATAAATTTCCTCTCAAGGTGAGTAATTATTACATACAGATTCCCACATACAAGCACGCAGACACACTCACACACACACACACGGAAACACACCGTCACTTCTGTGAGGGATTAATATTCCTTGGTGAGCCTTCTACTCTCTGAGTGAAACAAAATGTATTTTCAAAATTATACATCTTGGGGCGCCTGGGTGGCTCAGTGGGTTAAAGCCTCTGCCTTCAGCTCAGGTCATGATCCCAGGGTCCTGGGATCGAGCCCCGCATCAGGCTCTCTGCTCAGTGGGGAACCTGCTTCCTCCTCTCTCTCTGCCTGCCTCTCTGCCTACTTGTGATCTCTGTCTGTCAAATAAATAAATAAATAAATAAATCTTTTAAAAAAATGATACATTGTGCATTAACGTGCATCACATTTTCTATGTTCATGGTTTAAGATATCATTCAATAATCATTTTAATAATGATTAAGATGTGATTTCAATAATTTAATAATTATAAAACAGTAAATATATGTATATATTTATACACAAACACAAACTCTATACACACCCGTGCATTTGGGAAGTGCAGTGTGGTGACAGTGTATAGAAAGTCTTACTTAAAATGAACTCGAAGAATATAAAAATCACATTATACATACATTTAATGTAAAACAATAATGATTTCAGGAATGGCTTTTGTAGAGTAAAAAGAACGTATACTGGAATTCGATTACTCTGGGTGTACCCTAGTCCTATGAACGTGTGTTCAGCACTCTCATTCAGATGGGCTAACTATAGGTGTTGTGTCTGTTGCTTGCAGAAAATTCCAGATGGAGTATGAGAGAGACAGTTAGAAGTAACTTGAGGGGCACCTAAGTGGCTCAGTCAGTTAAACAAGTCTGGCTCAGGTCATAGTCTCAGGGTCCTGGGATTGAGCCTGTGTCTTGGGGCTCCCTTCCTCCCATCATGTCCTCCCTTCCTCCCAGCTCATGTTCTCTCTCTTGCCCTCTCTTTCAAATAAATAAATAAGTAAATCTTAAAAAAAAAAAAAGAAGTACCTTGAAAGTGGACTGTTTCTAGCCTTAAATCACAATGACCGTTTTTGAGAAGAGGTTTTAAGTAGCTTCATCCTTGAGTACTAAGAAAAATAATCTTTTGCAGAGGCATAATTTTCAGTTGATTAAACTTGATTTTCAAGTTATGACTGGATTTTCTAGATTCTTCGTAGAGGACTTCCCAGTGTGTTCTCTGTTTAAAGACTTTATTATTAATTTTCTAATTTTTCCCAGTGCAGAATCAAACAGTAACGTGAGTCAACTGATTTAAACAACTATGATAACAGTATTATTCACAAGAAACTTGAACATCACCAAGGACAAAAACTCCGACCTCTCTAAGGGGTAAGCTCAGTTAGTATCACAGTCCTAGGGAAGGTATTGGCACAGTATTACAAATATCACATCTATGAGGTGGGAAATAGCTTAATGACCCATTTTGATTTATACCAATATTACCTTCTTTTGTCATTTCCTGTAATTTTCCCCCTTACCGTGTTTGTTATTGATATAATGTGTATGAGCATTGATATTAAATCCTTTCATATATTGGTATAGAATATTATTGGATATCAAATCATTTCATATTGTGACAGTATTTTATAAATGACATGAAGCTAATATGGGCTTCCACTGTTTCTAACAAAATAAACAATATTCTGCTTAAATTTACATAGAATGTCTCGAGATAATACAAGTTGAACCTCAGTAAGTTTTTTTTATACTGAAAAAATTGGCCATATTTCTACTGTTCGAAAAGTACTAATATATTTCTATCTGCTAAAGCTTAAGCCAGCAAAGATGATTTCTGAATTATAGCTGTGACTACCTTACCATGTATTTAAATTTCAAGTATATTTCAACCTTACAAGGTTTTAATTTTACATCCGAGACTTTAAATAAGTAGATACATTTATATGTTAGCCTTTTGTAAGTGAGGTATAAAATGTTACTTAAAAACATAAATGATTATTTTCTCTATTAGACTAGTGCCTTATTCTATTCATCCCTGTGTCTCTAGGACTCACTTTCTGATTCATATGCTTTTGGTGCTGAAACAATAGCGTTAAGTCAGAATGAGCAAAAAAGCCCAAACACACTACACACACAAATACCAGAATCTCATTTGATTACCTCTGGTTTATTTAGTCACTTTTAATACATTTTTAGAAACTCACTTTCTGTTTAGTGATAGAAAGCTGTATTCTTTTGTTAGGTGTGTCTGTGTGCGATGGTCTTTGGAACATGCAGACTAACACACAGACACATACATGTGTGTACTGGCATCATAAAAACATAGGTACATGCATGCACATGGGCATCAGGTTAATGAATGCCATATTTTTGCTGAATTTATGGAAATTTTATAATCAGATAATGAATTTATTTAACTGAAATGATAAGATTGGGTATAGAAAGGACATATGTATCATTTTGAGGTCACCTGATTCTGCTATCTTGCACCTCGGTATCTTTTAAAGCACAACTTTGCATGGTCACCTAGTTGTTGCAAAATGGCTCTTTATATTATGTCCTCATCTTTTTCTTAAAACAGATTTGAGCAAAGATAGCTAGTATGCAGTGAACTGGACAACGGAAAGGAAGCCATGGTATATGGGAAAGACAGGAGGAAGAGATTAGGTAAGAACTAGCTCCAAAGACTGTAATGTGCCTAGAAGACATTCACTGGACCCTGAGATTTCTGGCAAACAAAAACAAAAGGACAGTAAGCTATGTGATTTGCAAAGCTCATAAATGCCAAAGAAGTCTGTGCAGGGCACCCAGGTATGGCAGCACTGAGGGAGGGCAGTGAGCCATGTGCACCCACAGCTTTGGGGGCGCAGTCTCCTTTGTCACCCACTTTCTTTTTTTTTAATTAATTAATTAATTTTTATTTCTTTTCAGCATAACTGTATTCATTGTTTTTGCACCACACCCAGTACTCCATGCAATATGTGCCCTCCCTAAAACCCACCACCAGGCTCCCCTAACCTCCCACCCCCCACCCCTTCAAAACCCCTCAGGTTGTTTTTCAGAGTCCATAGTCTCTCATGGATCACCTCCCCTTCCAATTTTCCTCAACTCCCTTCTCCTCTCCATCTCCCCATGTCCTCCGTGTTATTTGTTATGCTCCGCAAATAAGTGAAACCATATGATAATTGACTCTCTCTGCTTGACTTATTTCACTCAGCATAATCTCTTCCAGCCCCGTCCATGTTGCTACAAAAGTCGGGTATTCATCCTTTCTGATGGAGGCATAATACTCCATAGTGTA